>JAUUDZ010250093.1:0-17102 GCA_032361705.1 Panulirus versicolor | reverse complement strand
TCCCGTTTATAATGTTCCAAAAGAAGGGACGGAGACATGGGCCAAGTGAGTATATACCCTCTCAGGCTCACTCCTTTGTTCTTGATGCTACCTCGCTAATGCAGGATAAGGCGAGTATGTATGAAAAAAAAAATATACACATAAATGCCCATACATGCTCTTATTCATATTTACTCTCAGCTTTCTTCTTTCACACACTTTCCCAAACTCAGTCACCAACTTCTGCAGTTTCTCACTCCAATCAGCCACCAGCACTGTATCATCATCAAACAACTACTGACTCACTTCCCAGGCCCTCTCATCCCTAACATACTGCATACTTGCCCTGCTCTCCAAAACTCTTACATTTACCTCCCTAATCACCCCATCCATAAACAATTTAAATAACCATGGGGACATCACACATCCCTGCCACAGACTGACCTTCAATGGGAACCAATCACTCTCTTCCTATTCATACACATGCCTTACATCCTTGATAAAAACTTTTCACTGCTTCTAGCAGTTTACCTCCCACACTATATTATACTCTTAAGACCTTCCATAAAGCATCTCTATCAACCTTTTAAGACCTTCCATAAAGCATCTCTATCAACCCTATCATATGCCTTCTCCAGATCCATAAATGCCACATATAAATCTAAATGTTTCCTAAATATTTCTCCCACACATTCTTCAAAGTAAACATCTGATTCACACATCCTCTACCACTGCTTAAACCATACTGATCTTTCCCAATCTGATGCTTTGTACATGCCTTCAACCTCTCAATCAATATCCTTCCATACAATTTTCCATTAATACTCAACAAACTTATACCTCTGTAGTTTGAACACTCACCTTTATCCCCTTTGCATTTGTAAAACCAAATATTCCAAAATCCAAAAAAGGCCAGAATCCGAAACATAGTCCCAGGCATTTTAGATAGGGGATAATTAACATGTAGTTGTCCCAATGATGTATTGATGCGGGGCATAGGGTGTTGGTGAGGATCTGCGTTGGAGGGTGGATGTGTTGGGAATGAAATGTTTTAGGACAATATGTGGAGTGAGGTGGTTTGATTCCATAATAAAAGGGTAAGAGAGAGGTGTGGTAATAAGAAGAGTGTGGTTGAGAGATCTGGAGAGGGTGTGCTGAAATGGTCTGTATGTATGGAAGGTTTGTGTTAAAAGTGGAGGGATGAGGAGGTTTGTGTTAAAAGTGGAGGGGATGAGGAGAAAGGAAAGACCAAATGGGAGATGAAAGGATGGAATGAAAAAGATTCTGAGGGACCAGGACCTGAAGATGCAGGAGGTTGAAAGGTGTGCATAGGATGGAGTGAATTGGTATGCTGTGGTGCACAAGGGGTGATGTGCTGTCAATGGATTGAAGTGGGTGGAAGAAACCATGGAAAGGTGTGTGGTTCTCAGTTGTGGATGGGGGCAGTGGTTTTAGTGCAATGCACATGACAGCTCGTGAACGGATGTGAGTGAAAGTGGCCTTTCTTCATCTGTTCTTTGTGCTACCTCACAGATGTGGGAAATGACAGAAAGATATGAAAGAAAAAGATTATATGCATAAATATCAACAAAACCAATCAAATCCTTTCAAACTCACCTATTACCCAAAATATACCATAATATTGTTCATCTGCTGAGGATTGTGGTGTCAATTATTTGTTGAATTTTGGTGTTACATTGCTGGTGCATTTTCATTTGTGTGACTTGTATATTTCAACTAGATTACTGAAAGTTAAGATAAATCTTTACTGTTAGGGAGTTAAGGTGAGGTTTTCATAGGTTCTAATGATTTGTTTATATGAATATGACCTTTGTTTACCTTCATTAACCTCATATTTTCCTGGACATACTACTGTCACATTCAGTATTGTTCACTGAAATGTGAAAATTCCAAATCATGCTCCAAGGATTTTTTAGTGATCACATTTTACTACATAAAGTGTCTCAAACAAAAGATGCCATTTCCCAAAGCTAGTTTTGATAGAGGTAAACACATAAATTACCAATATATAAAAGTGGCTGTTTTATGAGCTATGTATGATTCTAAGAAGTGATACAGACAAGTACTGATTCTGTCATATAAACTTCGGAACTTTAGATGTTGCTGTACCACCTAAACAGAGCAACCTACTAGAGCTTATGTACGTACCTTTACTTCAATAGTAGACAACCAGTCCCCAAGTAGAAACAAAATATTTATGCCTACTTCATTTTCCATCTTTAAACATTGTATTTATCACATCATTAAGAATTCTTCAAAAGATAAGATGGGGGAGTAATAAAACTATTGAACGCCTAGGAAAAGTTTGCCTAGTTTTCAACTGAATTTCTGTATTGTCTGTAAAGTACCAATGACACTGCCCTGTAAACTATGTTTCTGCCAAGTTGATCACTCCTTTACATAGTGCTTAAACTGTTAATATCTAAACATAGCAAGAAAGTTTTCTAAGGCATAAGATGATTGCAATGCTACAGAGCACCTTTTTTTTCTGCTTTTGCTGTGGTTAAATACTGAAAGCCATAAACAACCAAATGCTCATACCAAAAAAAGAAGAATATCAAGTTCATAGTGTATATGATGAATGTGACTAACTTATGTCACACACCAGAGAATGAACAGCCATGTAAGTAACGAAAAAATAATCCAATCTTGTAGGCAAGTATGGCAGGGCAATATAGTCACTACTGCTCATACACTTGCATCTGGTTCATTAAGAATGGCTAACAGAATTCTTTGCCAGAGACTTAGCCACATTTACACAGTCAATACACGAACAGTGAATGCCACTAAAAATAAGAATTTACATTATAAATAACATTAGGATTCTATACATATGACTAACAACTAAGAGTACCAAAATCTAGTTCAGTCTGCCTGGCAGACAGTATATATGTTAATAATATAGATTTAATGGAATGTCCAACATATAATGGAATGAACAGCATAAAAGTGTGACTGCTTAGCAACTTATCAATAATGATATACTAGGGTGTCAAGAATGTTTTTTGTGGATATAAAAAAGAATGATTGTGTAACTATCATCTAGAACAGTTAACTCTTCACAATGGAATCTTGTTTAAATTTTTTGATAATTGAAGCCCTGTGATTCTAAAATCAGTGCTTAACGGTCTTCAGAATATGAAAACCTTTTCAAGTAAAATAAGTATGTTACAAAACACAAAGACTTTCAGCAATTCCTTCAAAAAAGCTGATATCAGATACACAAAACACCCCTTACAATATTTCAAAAAATGTATCACAGTTTGTTTCACTTGGAAACTCGTTCAATTAATCTAGAAGGACAAGTTACTCTTCATGAGTGCTTAACCTGGTACAGTGTTAAAGTTTCAGCTTCATTTAATGGAACCCGATTATGATTACATTGCACATTTATTTCAAAAGCTATGCTACCAACTTCTACTACTGTACTTTTCTTTGTACGCTGTACATTATTGTTTGCCTGTCATATAAAGATTTCAGACAGAAGAGTACAATAAGTATAAAAGTTTGACCCTGTAAGAAATGTTAAAAAATTGTGCAGTTTTTTGTGTGCAGTAATATACGTAGAGATGATTACGGTATCAATTATTACATCTGAGACTTATATGAGTAAAGATATTATTAGAAGTACAACATTTGACATAACTAATTGAAGTTACAGCCAAAGTTTCTCTGCGATGATAATCATGGAAAATATCACACCTCCGACAGTGTGGACAACACAGCAAGTTCCCAAAAGGAGACAGGATCGTGTTCACTTAGAGCTGGAGAAGAAGTCTTTTCACAAAATCAAAGATCAAAACAGGAAATTGTTGGTAGTTGATGTAGGTGATTACAGTTGTTTTAGTATAATGTACTGACAAGTACATAACACTGATGAAAGACAACAGAATAACATGTGAAATTAATCTTTAAAATTCTTAGCATGTTTTAAATCAGAACAGAATCATGACAGCTGTCATATGAGATTACATAGTTACTACTAGGATGAGTATGTTAAGGAACAGTAAGAAAACTGAACACGATCTGTTAAGGCCATCTAGATTCAGTAGAACTTACAGCTTCTCTCCACAGATCATCAAAAATTATAGACTCTGTTAAACTTAACAGCTATATAAAAACATTTCCTGAATGTGGAGGGACAGAGGTTGTAAGCCCTTCTGGAGGCTTCAGTCAACATCATTGGTAAGAAATGTTAGATGCTGACAGTTATCTGGGTCCTGGGGATTTACATGTAGATACATTTGTCTGTCACTCTAAATTTAGAGGCAAACAGATGAATCTTTATTGCTCTAAACAACGAATAACTGATTTATGGTTATTACCTTAACCATACTAAGGATTAAATGTCATCTGAATAGCAAAATCTAATAAGTTCATGTATCCTCAGGACTCCAGGAGGTGCCCCTGTCTAGAAGTCCTCAATGTCTTCCTCTTGAGAATCCTCATGTCAGAAGTTGGTATCTGGACGGCGTTTGGCATATGTTGCAGAAGAACCATAGGGACCAGACCAGTCAGTACGCCAAGAATCATAGATGTTTATATTGTAGTTAGGATTGTATCCTTTCCCTCTGCTTGATGGTGGCTGAAAACAGACATCAAGGTCAAATTTCAACCGTCACATTATCTATCAATATCTAAGTATGGTAAAAAATAAAATATATGTCTGTACCTTTCTGTTCCCTAATGTAGTAGATACAACACCTGTAGTCAATATGACACATATATCAAAATACTTTTCTAAATTACTGTATATTTGTTCTCATCTTTCTAAAGCTTTACTTTGAACCTCTGCCTCATAAAAGTCCTTTTCTTAATTATTACTTTATCAGTATGCTCTTTTTTCTTTATCTTTTCATAGTTTTCCATTTCTATATTACCCCAGAAAGTAAACCTTTTTTGTTCTCATAATCTCGTCTCACATTTCATGATTTACCATTCTGTCTAATCTTATATCATTCAAACAAAAAATAAATTTCATATGCTAGCATACCTTTAATCAACCTGCTATTCCATATTCTTACCGCACTGAAATGCAGTTGGAGTTATCAGTTACTTCATCTAAACTACAAGTTACCAATTTACTTATTCATGCATACACCCAAGGGGCCATCATCCACTGTACAGCATATGGCTTCAGTAGAACCTTCCCCAACACATAAAGAATACTTTAACTGGAGCGTGAAGTTTAATGTTAAGGTTAATGATCTGGAGCAAATTATCTCCCATCCTACCCATATTCCTTACCACTATGACCACTCTCCTTATATTCTGGATCAGCTTTTCACCTAGTGCTTTACCTACCCAATCTCGCTCCCGATTGCTTCATCTGACCACACTCTCATAAATGTATCCACTCAGATGGCGCCTTCCCTTTCAGCAACCCCTTCTAAACATAAATATTGGCAACTCAACAAAGCTGACTGGATTAATTGACAAAAATTCTATCCTACCTTTCCTTGGATAGGTTATCTCTTATGTGGCAATGCTTCTGTCCCCACCAAATGCATAGAAGAAGTTGCTGTTGTAGAAATGGAAGCATATAACCTCTTCCTGCAAGATGACCACTTCTTCCAATTCATAGTTTAACTGTTCCTATTCTTGGACCATTCAGGCTAGGGATCAGGCACATTGGGCTTGGAGAACTCTTTGTCCTCAGCATTCATCACTGCCCATAACCACTGCAGGTAAGTTGTCCATGAGGTAAATTGTTCCTTAATTAAAAGGAAGTGTGATAACCTCTCCGCATCCTCCAGTGATAGGTCTTTTTGGTCCAAAGCTAAGGGCATCACTAATAACTTTTGCTCTACCTTTCCTTCTATTCTGATGGTACCATAGCTATCTCTCCCACTGATAAATCAATTCTCGTTGATTTTCGTTTTTCCTCTAACTCTACCTTGCATGACTCTAACATTCATTCATGACATAATGTTTCACTTACCAATCCTCTGCCCTCCCTGTCATCTCTTTTTAGATTATCTAAAAAGCACTTCTCCCTCTGGAAACAAGCAAGGCACATGGACCTGAAGGCATTCATTCCTGTGTATTGAAAGAGTGTGCCACCGAACTTGCACCTGTGCTCATTTATCTGTTCCATTTCTGTTTAAAAACAAGAACTTTACCATCTTCTAGGAAGCATACATCAGTACCTCCCATCCTAGAGAAGTATCAGAGAAGAGACCCAGCTGTCCCTGTTAGCATGGAAGGTACTTAATTATGCTGCACATTGAAGTGCCCCAGAAACAAGGGAAAGCCAGCAACCAAAACAGCATCTTTGATCAACAGGAGGATATGCACCGCCTAGTGTGAATAGGGACAATCATTGTATGGATTCGGCCACAGGATGAAAATCTTACATGTGATAACTGATATGTTAAATAATTAATAGTTATTTATCTATACCTGAAGCCTGTTCCCTATGGGAACCCCCATCAAGGGGGTGGCCACAACAAAAGAGTCTCCACTTATCACTGTCCTTACATACCTCTCATGCATACACTATTTCGTGCATTCTTCCACCAAGGTGGTCTTCCACTCACACCAACCGCTTTAATTGTATTATCATGTACTTGCCTTGTAAACTTGCATTCTACCACTCCATTATTCATTCCCTTTGCATTCCCAGCCATACCACATCTCTCATGCACCCCTTCATTTCTTTCTTCATTCCATTTAGTCATGCCACATACTCCTCTCAAATAGCCCATTTTCACAGCCAGGATTCTTGACCTCTGTAACTCATTCCATGTCCATGTTTCAGTTGCATAGGTCAGGGTTGGGAGGACTACCAGGTCACCTCTCACTCTTCTAAGGTAAGAAATCTGAGACCTCTAGCCATACCATTTAACTCGCCTCTTAATTCTGGTGTTCAAATTTTTGTTAGTATGTGTCCGTGTAGCACTGGGAATGAGAAGCCCTCTAGCTGTGCTTAGACTGTGACCTCAGTCTGATCTGTTCTGCTTTGTTTCTAACCAGGAAGTGATCTCAAGCTGCCCCATTTAACCTTTTTCCTTGCCTACTTCATTCACAACTTGTGCTAGATGACCATCTCTGATTCCCTGTTTACATTAATAAGTACTGATTTTCAGGTGAGTTAACTGGGGTTGTACTTTCCATACTGTGTGAGGTTCCAAATTGAGGCTCTGTTGCACTGCAAGTCTGAGTTGTTGAAACTAATCTTGCCTGTGATATTTTTTTAGGATAATACAGCACATATGTATTTGCACAAATTGTAAAAAACAGATAGTATTAATAGGCTAAATATAAAAATGGAAAAATTGTGAAGCACCTTTCTACTCATGAATGATCAAAAAAGTTTTTTGATAACATATTCTCAAGGGAGGAATTTATTATGTGGTACAGTAGAGAATCACTGTTCATAAAAGATATAAACCCATACCTTCATGGCTCTTCTGTCACTGATTTTTTCATTCCATATAGCATCCATATCATAGAGTCCATCCATGGCAAAATTGTCGACACCAGCCAAATGTGCCTTATTCAGTTCATTAAGCATTTCTGCAGTAAGAGGAACATCATGGCGTTTCTTGACACGAGCACGGTTCACCAGCTGTAATGAACACAAATTAGTATTTTAAACATGCAATTTACTCATGTATGGAAGCTCTGATATTTTAGTTAACTGGGTAGAAACTGAAGATATGGCTGAAAATCTGACTTAACAAAACCAAACATGCAAAAAATGAGGAAGACTGAATGGCATTATCCACAAAATACTCATTACACAAAAGAAAGAAATACGAAAGAAAGCAAATGGCAATAGACCATTGGGTCCTTTTAGGGCTGTTTGTGATAGTTAAAGAAATAAGAAGCACAAAGATTAATGTGGTAATGGAAGAAAAGCAACTGAATAACTTACGAAGAAGGACTGGTAAACTTCATACGTAACTAGCAGATTCTGGCCCTCTGCTTGCTCCAAAGGAGGGCTGAGAGAATGGTGGAATGGCTTTGTTCAATGGTAAAACCATTTACTCCCACCATTTTTTCTCTCCAAATCTCCCATATTACCAGCACAACCTTCCCATTGAACAATACTGTATTTTCCAAAAAAATATATCACCCCAGCTGCCAACATTTACTATCTTGCCCCCCAAAATTGATGAATTATTGGTAACTGTTTGGAGGTTAGCCATCATGTCTGGCAACTTCCTTGGCATGTGTTCAGAAAGAAGACAGACAGATGACCAGTTTTTAACTGTGTAGTAATTTTTTTTCATACTTTTTTTGCCATTTTCCGCATTAGCAAGGTAGGACCAGGAACAGGTGAAGAAAGGAACATCCACTCACAAACACCCACACATATACAGGAATCAGCATTGCTATGCCACCCCCTGCATCAGCGAGGTAGTGACAGAATACAGACAAAAAAGGCCACATTTGTTCACACTCAGTCTTTACTTGTAATGTGTAATGCACTGAAACCACAGCTCCCTATCCACATCCAGGCCCCACAGACCTTTCCATGGTTTATCCCAGACGTTTCACATGCCATGGTTCAGTCCACTGACAGCACGTCTATCCCAGTATACAAAATCTTTTCCAATTCACTCTATTCCTTGCACATCTCTCACCCTCCTGCATATTCAGGCCCCAATCACTCAAAATCTTTTTCACTCCATCCTTCCACCTCCAATTTGGTCTCCTGCTTCTCCTTATTCCCTCCACCTCTGACACATATATCCTCTTTGTCAATCTTTCCCTACTCATTCTCTCTATATATCCAACCATTTCAACACACCCTCATCTGCTCTCTCAACCAAACTCTTTTTATTCCACACATCTCTCTTCCCCTTTCATTATAATTGGCGTTACTGGACTCCATATGCTTGAAGTTACATAGTAAGTGAAAAGTCACCTTTGGCAAAGCTGTATATTTGTTGGTTGATGGAACAGAGTATACTCTCACCGAAGATCTTGCTTTAAAGGAGTTCATCCTGTCCCTGCTACAGCATGTAGACTGGAGTCTCTGGAAAATGAGCTCATGGTTACATTAGGGCCTTTTCAGAAAGGGTTCTTAGAGTAATAATGAAAAGATAAATAAATACATTTAGATTATGTCCATTTGTGGTATTTTTTAGGACCAATTATGGTTGGTTGGTTGATGGTTTAGGCTTAAGGCCTATCAGTTGCAAGGGTCATTAAGGCCATCAACCTCTTGAAAAATCTTTTAACATTGTCTTCAGATGTTAAAGATATTGCTAAAACCATATGAAATCTCACTTTATTGGTACCAAGTCTTTATAATATGAAATAAGTTGCTCAGAAATCAGTTTTATTAGGGTGATTACAGTTTTACAACCATCACCCAAAAAATCTTTACGACTTTCCAAAGTTGAATATCATTTTAATTTTACATGTCTTTTTAGTACATAGAGAATTATGTAGAGATCTATTTTTGCTGTGGTGATTATGTGAATAAATAAGAATGTCTAATGTTACATTTCTGTATGTAATTTTGATAGATTGTTTATAAAGGTATTTTATTATTATGATGATTATGGTGTTTGATTTCCCTTTTTAACTCATGCTCTTAGTACTCAGAAATTTGCAGGTTGTGCATTACTCTATTTGGTACTTATGGTTAACCCCTTTTGGTGCCATGCATATCAATCTACTGTTAATAGCAGTGTGCTATGAATGTTAATCTGCGCATATAATTTTCCTCTGTAAGCTGAAATCTGTGTTCATTGTTGACTGGCCGTAGATGGCAACATAAACAAAGGATGAGTCATTAGAGCTGTCTGGAGGCCTGAGTAATCCATGAGTGACCATAGTGTATGATGCGAACTTTATCTAAGGACTTGTTGAGTCTTAGTGCACACCCCTAACTTGTAGCACTTCCACTGCACCCATGCCACCCTTAGGACTAGCCAATCTGGTAAATACGTATTTTCCAGAACTGCAAATATTTCTTGAACTGTGTACTGAAATGAGACTCACAAATTATGAAAAATAAAGAAAAATCACTTACAGCATATTTCTGTATCATACATTATGGAAGAAAATACCCAGAAACATAGTATACTTTCCTTTATGGTAAGGTGTTGAGCTGTTGGGGGAAGGGCCCTAGCTGTAAGCATGGATGCTTCTTATTTATGTAATTGTGCATACGTTTTTTTTTCTAGGTGTTGATTTTGTTCTATACACCTAATCTCTTCACAAACTTTATATTTTCCCAGAGAATTTCCACATTTACATCAAGTATTTTTTACATATCCCTATTCCTTATTTGTTATGCACATTTTTGCTCATTTGATTATCACTTTCTAACACATAACATTATTTACAGGAGTACATGAAAAATGACCATATCATTTAGACTGTAAATTTTTATGAAATAGTAGTAGTTTCTTTTTTTTTACTTGATTACAATGATTGGCATGTAAATCCAGTTTCCCACTATGGTGACACAATTACACTTTCTTTGTTGATACATGGATGATTGACAGGCCATATTTTTTCCAGCTATGTTATTAGGTTGCTTGTGAAATATATGGTTAAGATATGGAATCATACATCTCCTGTAAATTCAAATGAGGATGGTGATACCACATATGAAGCAAAGAACATTGTAGGGGCTAACTCTTCATTCAAAAGAAAAAAAATTGGCTGTCATAGTTTTTCGGCTCCCAATCACACCAATAAAAAAATGTAAGTTGATGTTACTTGCCTACATAGGATTGGCCAGTCTGTTAGATAATGTGTTTTCCCCAAACTACAGATGGTTAAGTCATGATTCTTAAGAAGAAAAATCTATTTTTGTGCACCTTTTGAAAAAAAAAATTTTTTGTGTACTTGGGAGGTTGAAAATATATTTCACACCTAAAATGGTGAACAGTTTTGGTGCACATATTTTTCAGCCTCTCCAGCATACAGAAAATAACTTTTTTCTTCATTTATGAAAAAGTGCATGAAAAAAAAAATTTTTCTCGAGAATTAAGACAGTCATTCTTAGTTTAACCTTTAGACTTCAACATACATATGTATATTAACCCTCTCTTTAGTATACATGAGATGATTTCTGC
Organism: Panulirus versicolor; assembly: GCA_032361705.1. NCBI lineage: Eukaryota > Metazoa > Arthropoda > Malacostraca > Decapoda > Palinuridae > Panulirus > Panulirus versicolor. The sequence continues at coordinate 6,057 of JAUUDZ010250093.1, read as the reverse complement.
TTCATTGTCCTGCATGAACTGATTTTATTTGGGATGAAGCAATTCATCACATTCTGCATAACACACACATCCACCTAGAGCCCGCTACACTAAATTTACACATGGGCCACCCAGTACTGTTGATGACACCCTGGGCACACACATGCCAGTAATGACATATCTGAGAACAGGCTGTCATTCATGTGTGACGCTTAGTCTTGGCGAGTCTTTAAACACATGCACCCATTGTTTTGAATTGTGTGCCTATTGTAAACTTTACCACTCTACTGCAGCAAAGGTATTTAAAGGATTCTTTTTTCTGTGTTCATATTTATGCAGGCATATGTTTGATAATTTAGAGTAATTGTTTTTAAGAATATTTTTGTACCACACTTCATCCCATTGACTCCTCACTTGGGTTTTCTTTTGAAATCTGTCAATCTCAGTTTTCACATAGTTTTGAAAATTTATTTAACCTTACAGCTTTAAAGCCATTTATTTATTTTTTATTTATCATACTTTGTCACTGTCTCCCGTGTCAGTGAGGTAGCGCAAGGAAACAGACAAAAGAATGGCCCAACCCACCCACATACACATGTATATACATACACGCCCACACACGCTTATATACATAACTATACATTTCACCGTATACATATATACATACACAGACATGTACATATATATACACATGTTCATATTCATACTTACTGCCGTCACCCGGCGGTCTTAAGACCTCAAGAATTGATATATGAAAAGGACGTGTTATGGGTTAACAGGAATAACCCATCCCCATCACATGATCCAATGAGAATGTCTTTTAAAGAAAACGACTGAGATGTTCTACTTATTTATATTACCCGAAGTCCAATTTCTGTGAAAGATTGCTGGTGTTACCCAATACCTTTCCTCAAGCCTCCTGCAGCCCTAGGCTGTGCTACATACAGTTGCATGGAAATGTAGTAGACTCCTTTGGAGGGAGAGGGTCTTTGACATTACTCTCGGTGATACTGCAGTGTGAAATGTGACATTTTCACTCTGTGTGTGTATGCTCGAGCAGGCAGAGTCCGGTAACTCCTGTAATTGAAATATATGGATATAATCATTTACTGTATAATGGGGTAATTAATGTTTACATCTAAATTATGCCAATTTGTATCAAACTTTTCAAATAAAAAAATCTAATTAAAAAGTTCGCGAATAGTTTAGACCTGATGTTGCTCAACTGCTATATTGAAGGCCAGTAGAATGATGGCAAAATATCGACTCATCTCTTGATGATTTGTGGGGGAGGGGAGTGGGCCGCTATATCTTGTTTTTCCCTACCATTCTATTCCCTCCCAGCCAATATTTCTCTCTCTCACTCTTTCCCCACCCTATATTTTTCCCCTACTTTCCACCTCCCTTCCCACTTATATTTCCCCCTCCCCACCATCCTCCACTTCCCTCCCATCCTGTATATTCCTACTACTCTCTACTTCCCTCCCACCCTATATTTCCCTTCCATCCTTCTCTTCCCTCCCACCCTGTATCTCCCACTCAACCTCCACTTCCCTTCCACCTAGTATATCCCTCCAGCCTTCCACCCGACCATTCCCTTTCACCCTATACTACCCTCCAGTCGTCCAATTCCCTCCCACCCTACACTTCCCTCCTGCAGCAACGCATCCTCACACCCACCAACACCTTAAGTCTGTTCACACACAGCTCCCTCACGCATGGCATGCACTCGCCAGCTGTGTCTTCTCCATCATCACCATTCGGTTAGCGCTTCATCCCCATCATTAATAGCAACCAGCACCTTTCGTTCCGTACTCTACTCCCTTCATCACAGACCGCTCCGCCTTCTCTCTTTCCCCACTCTCTTCCCCGTCTTTTCTCATCCATCGGCATTCTCCTTCACTCACTCTCACCCTCCCTCCCTCCCTCTCTACTCACTTCCTCTCACACCACTCCTTCCTTTCCTCGCTCCTTCAAGGGTAGGCAGGACAGCTTGACAGATACACGTCTGCTTTATCTCCCATCGCAGTAATTGCTTATCTGCTGGGAAAACTTGGAGGCTGTATCAGAGGATGCTCGCCCGCCCTAGCCTGGTCTGGTCTGGGCCTGGCTTGGCCAGCCGCTCGAAGGCTCATTCACACGAAAGATATTTATGATGGGGGGAAAACTTGGGTGCGCTCTGGACGTCAATATACAGCTCAAGTTGAGAGGCTTTAATCAGGATGGAGAAAGCACAGACCCTAAACTTTTATCACGGGAGATACATTTTCCAAGCGGACTTGGGAGGGCAACAGACGTCCGTCTGGCTCTCATATCGAAAGAACGTATGTTCTGGGCAGCCTAGTTTATGGTGGTCAATTGGAAACTAAAAGTTGGCGCCATCAGGTTTTACTCGTCTATACGAACTTGTTCTTTGGTTATATTTCTTTTCTCCTTAAGATTAATAGAATCGATCGTAAAGATGATAACTGCATGGAAGTATTATATTACATTTTTCTATTGTATTACGTTTTATTTGTATATATACAGTGAAAAAGAGGTCGTGGTATACAGTGCTGGAGGGGAGGCGTGACGTATTGTAGAGGAAATAAGAACAAGGGAGAAAAATAGGGTGTTGTCAGGGGGAATAAATGAGCGAGAATGGAACATCCTCCCTGAGGAAATGAAAATATTATGCAGAATTATTTAGCAACAGGACATGTTGACAATTTGAAGCGCTAACTATCTTATTTTTCTGACAGTTCAATGAAATTTTTGTCGATTTTCTTTTTTTTTTCCCCGTCGCTATTGAATAACATATTACATTTAAATCATGTTCCTGTAAAATTCTGTGTCACTTATTAACATATTTCGATCATTATGGCAATTTTTACTTGCGAATCACAGACGTGTCGGCATGCACCTGACAGCAGGCAATCAAGAACTCATAAGTCATGAACAAAGGAAACGTGTTCTAGTATTATCATTTGAGACCTGTTATGGAAAGAGTGAGTTACAGTTGACGCTGTGAGTTACAGTGAGCACTACCGAGTTACAAGTGAACTCTGAGAACCACAATGAACATTGAGAATAACAATAAAGATGACAAGATTTTTTTTTCATAGGGAAAGGTGAAAGGAGGGAAAGATATCCACAGCTTAGCTTTTCGAGAGAAGAACTTGATGTCATAGAGAGCAATCCGCGAGTGGCTGGTTTCAACACAGAAACTGTAGGAAACAGCGGCCAAACGCGTGCCTCGGGTTCAAGTTTTGGGGACGAGGATACATGCAGACAGTCCATGAGAAGCGTTATAAGCAATACCTGTAGAATAAAGAAAAGAGCAACACTATCGCGTTGTTCAGAAAGGGAAGGCTGAAGAGAGGTGATGCCCGGGGTATTAATGCAACGGAACACTTTTCGTTTCACTCCGGTTAATAGAAAAATGGAGGAAGATGCACTCTAGACGTGTGAACAATGCCCCATGCAAGGAAGAATAAAGCCCTCGTCGGTATGAAATGGCTACTGATAAGAAAAGTAATACTGGTATCTTTTCAACAGCTCTTTGGGAAGCAGACTTTCAGATACCGATTTTGTGGAGTCTCCAGGTTAGAATGGAGGGAGGATACGGTTATCTCAAACATGCTATTTGTGAGTACAAGGTTGAACTGTGCTGTACCGAAATTAGACCGAGGGGAAACATATCACTCTTAGTTTGATATACTGGGAGAAATTGCGTTTGAGAACAGTTTATTCTAAGTCGGTTACTGCTTTCTCCATTCTGGGATCCTGCACAGGTCCAAAATGCGAGAGAAAATATGTTCAGTAGAGACAGAAAACGAGTATTAGAAGGAGGGAAGGGGAAAGTAAGCTGAAGCGTGTAAAGTGGAATCACGAACATGAGATCGAATGGTGTTACAATAGGGAGAAGATCATTTACAGAGAATTAAGTAAGCGACAGGACAGAGCCTTGAGGAACACCACTGTTGATAAGATGGTGATGGAGGGATGGGGAGTGAAGAGGGTGGCTGTTGAAGTCACCCCATCAACGACTATTGCAGTGGAATGGTCAATGAAGAAACTGTATTTAAGAGAATCCAAAATAACGGGGAATAGATAGGAAGGGATTTTAGAAAACAAAGATTGATCCCACACCTCGTCAAGTGCCCCGAAAATGTCGAGGGTTACGGAAAAAGTTTCATCTCATCCCCGAGAGAGGAGAAGGTCCAGTGGTTAGTCGCACGGGGGAAATCCGTATCGGTGGCCAGAAGGAAGAAACAGAATTCTAAGTGTTTGAGAAAGTGAGAGTTAAGGAGAGTTTCAAAGACTATGGAAATAGAAGTGAGAGCAGTGGGGCGGTAGTTAGAGGAGTTAAAGACGGTTCCTTTCCTAGGGATGGGCTGCACCAAGGCACTGCGAGTTACAGTGAACACTGTGGGAGCTACAGTGAACACTATGAATGTTGCAGTGAAAAACATAAATTACAATTAACATTTTGAGGGTTATGATGAACAGTGTGAGAGTCACGATGAACTCTTAAGATAGTTCCTATGAAAAGATGGGAGTTGCAATGAACAATGTAAATCTTACAGTGAATACTGCGAGAGTCACAGTGAACAGTGTTCTGTGAGAGTTGCGATGAACATCGTGTATATTACAGTGAACACCATGAGAGTCACAGCAAACAATGTTTGTATGAGTTGCGATAAACATTCATGAATTAATTAATCATTTCGCAACATTCGATTGCCTCGCTGAATACTTCATCTTCAGCTCGTCAATTGATAAGTACGAACGCACTTCGTGTCTGTGTCTACTGCACTCGCATTACGAAATATGATACGGATAAGGATTTAGGAGATATGGTATGGATGATATCGCTTGACTCCACTAAGGCGTTCCAGTCCATAAGATTTCACAAAAAAGAAGACGTCCAACCACGAAAATATCCGAATTCTCAAACCAAGACAAAATATTCGAAATTCTTTTGGCAAGTTGACGTCTGAATAAACAATCTGGTAAGGCTGTCGGAATATTCAAGTCAAGGAATAAGTCTGTTTAACCCTATGAATATTCCGGCCAACAGGGATATGAATATTCATAGATGCTCGGTATCGAGAAATCCGTGTTTCTGATTTACGCTGATGAAATATCGCATAAGGTTTAAAGGTCAGGCAGGGCATGATTGTTGGCTAGGGGTCAAAGATCAAGGTCAAGGAGATGATGACTGTTGGCTCCTGGGGTCAAAGATATAAGCCAGGCAGGGGACGGACGCATTGCAGCAATGGACCTGCAACAATAGCTCATTAGAATTACAGTGACTAACAATTTTCTTTAAAATATGCTTTTGTCCTTTAATCATATCATTGATGACTAGAAAGGAAATCATAGTAACAAAACCAACTCCAATGTATATGAATTTAGATAAAAGTTCAACCAAACAAGGGGAGAGAAATCTTAAAAGATCTGTTGTTCCTACTCATTCGTGTACGTTATGAACGTTAAGTGAATTACTCTAATGTACTAGAAATGACGCACCAAAGACATGACCAGGTTTAGTCTTTCCTTATTTATTCTTCATCTTTTGTTATGAATTATGCAGATTAAGTGTTCTCAAGAAGCCAAAACAGGTCGGGAAGAATGTCTCTACTGTATGGAGTTTGCCGGAGGAACCTTCTGCTTCTTGCACTCTAGTGTGGCACGGGAAACCTTCTACTTTCTTGTCATACTTTGTGGGTTTTCAGACTCTGAACGTTCCTACGACTGTAGGGCTGTATAGCCTCAACTCTTGTAGTTATATACACGACAGTGTTGGAGGCTCCACGCCACCATCACCCGTCTCCAACACTACAGTAAGGTCCGTCACCACCACCACCACCACTAATATCTGTCTCTAATACAGAACAGTGGGTTTTCCTCTCCCCATTTTCTTCCGACACATTACTGAGATCACTCTTCCCTCTACTCTCCCTCGACAGAGCTCTTGAGCTTGACATCCCTTCATCTTCTTTTTGCACAGCACTGGCGGCCATTAGTCCTTCATCTTCCATCGGTACAGTGGTGGGCAGCCGCAACTCTTCCTTGCGAACCAGCTATGAGGTC
>JAUUDZ010249982.1:0-17102 GCA_032361705.1 Panulirus versicolor | reverse complement strand
CTGCAATTATATATATATAATCGCTGTTTCACCGTCAGCAAGGTAACGCCAAGAAACAGATGAAGAACAGCCCATCCACTCATATACACACATATATGCATAAAGGAAACAGCATTGCTAGCCCCTGCATCAGCAAGGTAGTGCCAGGAAAACAGACAACAAAGGCCACATTCATTCACACTCAGTCCCTTTCATTACTTAATCAAACCACCTCACTCCATGTATTGTTCTCAAAGATTTAATTTCCAACACATCCACCCTCCTTTATACAACCCAATCTATAACCCATGTCTGGCATCCATATAATATTGTTGGAACTATTATTCCTTCAAATATACCTGTTTCTGCTCTCTGAGATAATACTCTCTCATTGCACACATTCTTCATCGCTCCCAAAACTTTTGCCCCCTCCCCCACCATGACACGTTTGCTTCCATGCTTCTGTTCACTATTAAGTCCACTCCCAGATATTTAAAACACTTCACTTCCTCCAATTTTTCTCCATTCAAACTTACATTCCAATTAACTTGTCACCAACTTCTGCAGTTTCTCACATGAATCAGCCACCAGAGCTGTATCATTGCTGAACAACAACTGACTTACTTCCAAGGCCCCCTCATACCCAACAGACTGCATACTCGCCCCTATATCCAGAACTTTTGCCTTTACCTCACTAACTACCCCAACCATAAACAAATTAAACAACCATGGGGACATCACACTTTCACTGGGAACCAATCAATTTCCTCTCTTCCTACTTGTACACGTGCCTTACATCCTCAGTAAAAACTGTTCACTGCTTCTAGCAATTTACCTCCTGCACCATATACACTTGGAACCTTCCACAAAGCATCTCTGTAAACCCTATCATATGTCTTTTCCAGTTTTTACTTTTCCAAAAGAAGGAATATAGAAGGGGTCTAAGTGAGGGTTTTCCCTTAAAGGCTCAGTTCTTTGTTCTTGATGCTACCCAGCTAAAGCGGGAAATGGCAAATATGTATGAAAAATAATTTATACATACAAACATCCCTGAGGTAGGGGAGAAAGAATTCTACATCCATATTCCCTGCGAGTTGTAGAAGGAGACTAAAATAGGTGGGAACGGGGGCCAGGAATTCTTCCACTCCTGTTTTACTTTCCGAAAGAAGGAACAGAGAAGGGGGCCTAGAGATGATTTTACCCAGTTAGGCTGTCTATGTGATTTTGATGCTACCTCATGAATGCAGGAAATGGCTAATATAATGAAAAAAAAATTATATCTACAGCTTACTGTATACAAAGTGTTTTTGCAGGTGCTAACTGATACGGGTATCCATCACCTAAGGCTTCTACACCTACTTGGGTACCTGGCCCTGTTCATGTTTCTTCCAGTGTGGATTTTCACTGATGGTCACAGTATTTTTTATGATGATACTCAGGTAGGTCCCCAATGAGGCATACTTTTGTTTGGAAGGTAGTTGCTGGTATTGGATACCAGAATTTTGTTATAGTCCTCACATGGAGTACTTCATGTTTTCAGTTTTGTCACCATGTGAATGTATGTGGCATACCATAAGCCCAGTGTCATTATATTAATTTTGTTCATTGTCTGTTCTCCCACTGTTCTCTGAACTTCTCCCTTATGTTTCTGTATGATTAATATGTCTGTTTACATTTATGTATATGTTTCTCTTCATGAAGAAAGATTTAGACACATAAGGTATAGAAAAATTTTTCATTGTCACCCTGCACTGGCTGAACAGTATACAGGTGCTCTCCGACTTATGGCCTGCACGACTTACGACCATCCATACATACGACTGGAAAAAATATAAATTAAAAAATATACGTAAATATAAAAATTACACTTGATAGTATGTCCACCAGTGCTAATAGCTGTGCATATGATAGTGAATGTCACCTGATCCTGGCATTGTGTACATCATAGCATCTCTCTCAGTTCATGCTCTTAGTTACCATTCATTAAGCATGTGTTTCTTAAATGAATCTAAAGAATTTTTATGGTGGATTTAACCATTTTTGTATTAAACCCTAAAGAAGATGACGAGTAAGAGGAAAAACCCATCATATGTTGATAGATCTGGCAAGAAGCCGAGGAAGATGCTTGATTTGGAATTGAAAAGAAGGTAATCACCAAAATGAAGGAGGAAAAAAGTTAATGTGACTGCACATGATCTACAGTTGTCCCATTCAACAGTCTCCTTAACTTTTCAGAGCAATGAAAAAATATGTGAAGCAGTGAAAGGTTCAGCAAGTATGAAGTCTATGATAATAACAAAGCAAAGACAAGATCCCATCCATGAAATGGAAAAGTTTTTGATGTTGTGAATGGAAGCTCAGATTCAAAAACATGTACCACTAAGCTAACTAACAATTCAGGCAAAGAACAGAAGTCTTTTTGAGACTCTGAAGGAGCAAGCAGGAGAGGGTTACATCGAAAACTTTACAGCAAGTCATGGTTGGTCCAGTACATTTAATGGAAGATATGGATTGCACAGTGTTTCAGTCACAGGTGAAGCAGCAAAAGCTGATGAAGGAGCTGCCAAAAAGTTTTGTATTTCAATTTTTAAAAGGGGAAACAGAAGGAGTCAAGCAGGAAGTGCTCATCCTCCTCGAAGGCTCACATTGGGGTGTCTGAATGTGTGTGGATGTAACCAAGATGAAAAGAAAGGAGAGATCAGTAGTATGTTTGAGGAAAGAGACCTGGATGTTCTGGCTCTGAGTGAAATGAAGCTCAAGGGTAAAGGGGAAGAATGGTTTGGAAAAGTCTTGGGAGTAAAGTTAGGAGTTGGTGAGAGGACAAGAGCTAAGGGACAAGAGCTAAGGAAGTAGTAGCAATATTCCTGAAGCAGGAATTGTGGGAGTGTGTGATAGAGTGTAAGAAAGTAAATTCTAGATTGATGTTAGATTGATGTGGGTAAAACTGAAAGTGGGTGGAGAGATATGGATGATTATTGGTGCTTATGCACCTGATCATGAGAAGAAAGATCATTAGAGGCAAGTGTTTTGGGAGCAGCTGAGTGAGTGAGTTAGTAGCTTTGATGCATGAGACTGGGTATTAGTGATGGATGATTTGAAAGTGAAAGTGATTAATGTGGTAATAGAGGGCATAACTGGAGGGCATGGGGTATTCAGGTGGGTGAATGGAAATGCTGAAGATCTGGTGGAGCTGTGTACTGAAAAAGGAGTGGTGATTGGGAATCCCTTGTTTAAAAAGTGGGACATGCAAAAGTAGACATGGGTGAGTAGGAAAGATAGTAAGGTGGTATTATTGGATTACATGCACATTGATAGGCATGCAAAAGTGACTCTTGGATGTGAATGTACTGAGAGGGGCACTTGGTGAGATATTTAATCCTAACCTGTTGGAGATGATGAGGAAAATTTGAGGTTTTCAGAAAAGACATAATATGAGTTGAGGGTGGTGACAGTAAATGATCTTTGAAAAGAGACTCATTTGAAGAAATACCAGGGGAGATTCAGTGCAAAATGGCAAAATTGAAAATAAATGAAGCTAGGGCAATTGACAAGGAATGGAAGATTTTTAAAGAAGCATTGTTGGCATGTGTGAGATCATAGAACAAAAACATTCTAGATATGATCCTTGAATGGTCCTTTATCAATATTCCTTGTTTTATAATGATCCAACATCTAACATGGCCATCTCAAGGTAAAGTGGTTTCTGATTGGCTCATGTTTTTTTAAATTATATTGTCAGAAACCAGCAAGCTGATTGAACCAAAATTTATTGTTGGATGGTCCTCTGTTTAGTAATTTTATGCCAGTCTGATGTCCATTTTGGCCACCAAACCCTACCATTGGCTCTGATTGGCTGAAATTTAGAAAGTTTTATCAAGATCCATTGACTATATCTATCAAGTTACCTCAGTTTGTGCAGGTCTGACATCCAGTATTGCTGCTGTAGCTTATCATTAGTGCTGATTGGCTAAGTTTAAAAAGTCTTCTTGTTATAAACTACTGAGCACATTGAACCAAAACTAAGATTTAAAAAGTCTTCTTGTTATAAACTACTGAACACATTGAACCAAAACTTTTCAGAAGGGATAGATGGGTAGTCTTGTATTGAGGTTTCTCATTTCATGCTGATCTGACTTATAAATTGGCCATAAGGTCATATTGGCCAGGTGAGTGATATAGATTCACATGAGGATCTAGTTATCGAAACCTTTGTTGTTTCTTTTTTTGAAGTATATTTTTAGGTAATATAGTATCAAATGTTGTGTTTAACTGCTTAACTCTTTAGCTAGGTTTCTTTTCCAACCATGTGAATCTCAATTTTTTAGGTTGTATTAAAAATGTACAGATGATCCTCAATTTATGATTTATGTTCCTATAAACCCATCATAAGTTGAATATTGTAAGTCGAAAATACATTTAATTTGTACATTTATTACTATACATCTAACCTACCAAACATCATAGCTTAGACTAGCCTACCTTAAACTTTCTCAGAACACTCACATTAGCTTACAATTGGACAAAATCATCTAACACAAAGACTATTTGATAAAGTGTTGGATGTCGCACTATTGTAAAGTCAAAAAATCATAAGTCGAACCAACATAAGTTGGGGAACATCTGTATTCAACCATACAATTTCAAAAATATTATGATAATGAAAAACTCTAATAGGCATATTTCTTTCAATGTTATCACTCTAATAATGTGTAGAAGTATATTGTGTCAACACAATATACTAAAAAGGTGAAGTGTCAAGTGAGTTCCCATTACACATTTTGTGTATTGTGCCTTCTGTGACAACTTTATCTCTGATTATTATCTTGTTTTATCATGTATGAAAGACTGGAAGAGGTGACAGAATTTAAATATTTGGGAACTATCTTGGGTAGGTTTGGTGTAGAGATGTAACAGATATCTGCATGTGCATCTGTAGAGTGTCCACATCATTTTTGAATCAGTATTCGCATCCACATCCACATTTTGGATTTGATAATCATCCACATCTGCATCCTTACCACACACACAAAGAGGATGTGGTGGATGTACAGAAGGAGACTGAAAAGCAAGACCTGGCAGTGCTGAGTGCTTCTTATCTTTCCATGATAAAATTTTGTGGGGGAGCTGGCATGAGTCACATGAGTCAACACGCACTGGCTGCAGTGTAGAGGAGCTTGCCTCAGGGGTAGGCAGTGTGTCAGCCGATCACTTTGCTTGAAGTGATTGCTTGAAGTGATATAATCAAGTTTACCAAGCCCTACTGTCTCCCTTTTTATATGCACAATGGCATTAAGAGACAGTCAGGTGTGGAAGTACTTTGTGGAACAACCAAATAACTTAGCGCAGTGTCTTTCGTGCAAAAAAGATTATTCATGAAAGGGACGTGGAAATACATCTTTGAAAAATCATTTGAAATTAATGCACATAGAACAATTTGAAGAGTTAGATGCAGAAGAAAGAAAGAAGTTAGAGGAGACACAAAAGACAGAAAAAAACCTCTAAAAAAGTGAAGTCAGACATTAGGTAAAGTTAAAATCAAAGAAACTGGATAAATGTGTAGTAGAATGTTAGTAATGGATGATCTAACAATCAGTCATGTTGAGGACAGGATTCATGAGACTGATGGCTGAAGCTGCTCCACAATGCAGGCTGAGGCAGTGAGACTTTTATTTCTCATTGATATACCGTGACATGTATGAGTCTGTTTTCACTTAGATAAAAGGATTGATTGATGTAGTGAAGCAGGACAGCAAGATTTCCTTCACAACTGATGGATGGTCAGGTATCTCAGCTGGTGTTTCATTGTTGAGTCTAACTGCACATGCTATCAACAAGGACTTTGAAAGAATGAATTTTGTGTTAGGTGCTAAACCACTACAAGAATGGCACACAGGAGAGTATAATTCTAGAAAGTCTGATGATTTGTTGATGAGGTGGGACATTTCTAGTATAAATGTGCACTGTATTTTGTGTGATGCTGGAGCAAATATGTAAAGACTTCTATTCCTGTCAGGTGTAAATAATTTGGAATGTGATATGCATGAAATACAACAACTTGTTAAAACTGGAATACTTTGTGTGATGCTGGAGCAAATATGTAAAGACTTCTATTCCTGCCAGGTGTAAATAATTTGGAATGTGATATGCATGAAATACAACAAGTTGTTAAAACTGGAATATCATCACAGGATGAAATAGACAGGATAATTCAGAAATGTTGCAGCATTGTTACTCATTTACATCACTCAACAATGGGACAAGTGAACTAAAAAAGATTTAGGGCAGGCTGCAAGAACCCAAGCTATATGTTGTCCATAACATACCCACAAGGTGGAACAGCACCTTGCACTTACTGAAAAGAACACTAGAAATAAAGGAGTCACTATGTTTACATGCTGCTACCAACTCCAAAATATAGCAACTCAGCACCACTAAATGGTTAATAATGTCCAAATGTGCAAAAGCTGTAGAACCTTATGAAGATATCACAAAAAGATTGAGTGACTCATCATCTATAGTAGGTGATGTGATACCTGTTGTAGTTTCCTTGAAAGCCACTTTCCAGCCAAGCACATCAGAAGTTTTTGAAGTATTTGATACCTCAGTTTCAGGCTCTAAACCAGATATCAAATTAATGATTGAGTCACCCCAAGATAAAAAAGCAATGCAGGTAGTAAACATCATGAAACAAAGTGCAAGCTGACGATGAAAAAAGATTTTCCTGGCTTGAGAGTGAAGATTTGTGCAGAGTTGCAACATATCTTGATCCAAGATATATAAGTAAATTCTTTTCCTCTTCTCACATCACTGATCGAGTGAAATCATCAGTTGCCAGACTAAATGAAGAGCTGTCTCAGCTGAGCACCAAGGCAAGTGAAGATGACAAACCAACCAGAAAACAAGGAAGAGACGACAAAACAAACAATTAACACAACCAAGACCTATAGAACATTGGATGAAGCAGTGACCTCTAGTCTTTCTTCCAGTAGTGATGATGAAGTGGAAGAGACACATGCAGAAAGGAAGAGTGCAATAAAAGATATTGAGAGGTATCACAAGGAAAAACGAAGACAGTTTGTGATGATGGAAAGAAGAGATGAGATCTACCTTGATTTGACGATGGTCACTTGCTGATATCTTTGCTGTTCCCCATGTAGTATCCCTAGTGAGCAGCTATTCGGTGGTGCTGGCTTGGTCTGTGATGCAGAACATAAGTGACTTTTAGCAGAAAAGGCAGAGTAACTTTTGTTTTTGAAGAGAAACCTATCTTGAACTTTAAATACTGAGTGACTAAGTGATGAAAGAACAGCTCTTAATAGATTAGGAATTTAGTTGACCACTTTCAAAAGGGAAGAGGTTGGAGAAAGTGGTTGGTGGGATGCATGATGAGTTGGGTCCCCGTCCTGCATCCTGGTAACACACAACTTGTGTGGCTGAAACTCGTCATAACAGTAAGAAACTACAATCACATAGTACTTTATAACGAAAGTAGTGATTGAATAATTCTTAATGTATGAAAATATATAACAAAAGATCCTGAAAACATCTGCGTCCACGAGAATGTCGCACATACACATCCGCATCCACGGATCTTTGAATTCGGACATCCGATACGTCTCGTAATTTAGTGATATAGATGGAGAGATAAGGGAGAAGGCAGTAAAGTGTAGAGGAGTCATTGGTTCCCTCAATAGAATAATAAAGAGTAGAGGTATAAGTATGGAAATGAAGAAAGGATGAAGGGACAGCATAATCCTCTCAATCCTAAACTATGCAGCTGAAACATGGACATAGGATGAGTCACAGAGAGGAGATTTTGGTATGATAAGATGGAATGAAGAAAGAAATAAGGGGGTGTATCGGAGATTTGATCTGACAGGAAATGCAAAGGGAATGAATTGTGGAGTGGTAGAGTGGGTGAAATGTAATAATATGAGGTTGTTTGACCATGTGGAAAGAAAGCAAAATGGGGAGTTTACAAGGAGACTATGTGATAGGGTGAGGTGCCAAAGGCTAGGAAGTAGCACTGGAGTTCATTAGTTTTGGAAACTCCACTGCTGTGGCCACCCCTTTGAGGAGGTTAGGAACAGGTGTCGGAGATATAGATAGATAGATGGATACTCATATTTATTATTATATATATTTATTATACTTTATTGTTGTCTCCCGCATTAGCAAGGTAGCGCAAGGAAACAGACAAAAGAATGGCCCACCCACACACACACATGTATATACATACACATCTACACACGCATATATACATACCTATACATTTCAACGTATACATACATATACATACACAGACATATACATATGTACACATGTACATGATTCATACTTGCTGCCTTTACTCATTCCTGTCGCCACATCGCCTCACATGAAATGACAACCCCCTCCCCCCACATGTGCGCGAGGTAGCACTAGGAAAAGGCAACAAAGGCCACATTTGTTCACACTCAGTCTCTAGCTGTCATATATAATGCACTGAAACCACAGCTCCTAGATAGATGTATAGTATATGATGATTTGATTAAAGGGGTTGGTGTGAGAGGAAGACCACCTGGGACATGTACAATTAGAGTGGAAGAGTACTTTGAGGGAGAGAATTGGTGGAAGAGTGTGTGGAATGGTGTTTGTAAGGGAGGCTTGTAATGACAGGGATAAGTGGAGACTCGTTTGCCAAGGCTACTCCTTTAATGGGAGCTCCTGGAGGTAACAGGCATCAGAGATATAGGTAGATAGATAGATCATATGTGATAAGTATTTTTCTTGTTATAATCATTGTGATTCATTGCTAAATTTTTCATTACAACAAAATATAAAAGCTTGTGAAATTACCTATTGTGCCAGTCAGTTGCGAAGCTGTCAAGGTCAGGTGGGTGCTGGCAGTACTACTTCCACTTATACTAGAAACACCTTCTCCTGCCTCATCTTCTTCAACACAGAATGGTTAAAGAATCAGTATCCATAAAATCACCCTCCACACAGTCAAAAGACAGATGTCCACCATCAAATGATTTAGGACCATTATCAGCCTGATCCTCTAAATTTAACTAAAGCTACTCATTGTCTTTCCTAGAAAATTCCTGAGAATTTGCTGTCATTGGCATGGTTAGGGGATGACTGATTTCAGAGTTTCAATGGTCTAGGAAGGAAATGACTAGTTGGCTCATTATCTATTTCTAGAAGGTAGTTCCATTTTGTTGCAAAGTTTCCAGATCACAATCCAGCTCAGAGGATGGTTTTTGCATGGAGGACGATAAACTCCAGAGCTTAGTCTGATTATAGCAATGTGTACCTTCTCTCATGCCTTAGTTGCATGTAGAGTACTGTTCAGGAGTAACAGAGAAAAGGGAAGACTTGTTGATCCAAAATTAGGTTATCTTCTGTAGAATAGTAACAGTAACCTAAATTCCTAATTTTATAGATTTAGATAGGTGTTGCCAGACTCTGCATGCAAAGGCACACCACAAGTGAGAAGTCACTTTTGGTGAGGCTGTATCATTCTCACTTGACTAAAGAGAGGTCAGTTTAGTTTCTTCAAAGAACTCACTTCAGAGAGTCCATCCTGTCCCTGCTTCTAATTGTAACTCAGCCTGGAGCTGCATTAACCCCTGGATGAGGAGTCATGTGGTTGTATGGTAATGATATTTATGATAATAATAATGATAGAATAGATAATCATTATGATTGAATGATAATGATGATAGAATAGATAATCTTTTGTTGGAGACAGGATGGTACAATAGGTTTATCTCCACTCACAACCTCATCCTGCAGATTAGCTAGAAGGAAATAGCTATGAAGGAACATCATGTAATAGAGTATGCTAACATGCAAATTTTACAACAATTGAAAGAAAAACATTAATATAATTTCAGCAGCTGGATGTGTAGAAAAAATTTAGTTTATTGCATACCTGGTATTAGAAATATATGGTAGGTAACACTACAAAATGGTAAATGATGGTTTGGCTGAATTTTGTCTGGATTTTACATCTGCAGTTAGTATGTCATGTTTAGTGGTTGGGAGGCTTCTGTACACTATTGTGTGGTGAGCTTTCCTTGTAATCTTTCCTTTGTTGAGTCTTGGAACACTAGTATTCTCAGATACCTTATCTTGACTCAGAAGTAATTCTTTATTGTATGTAGCAGTCTGTGTGAATTACATAATTTTCTGTTTTTGATATTACTAAATGGATGGTTTATTGTGTGCTATTGATAGATTACCTTTTACAGGATCAAGATATACTACCTCCATCCTTGACTGGTCAGACACAAATTGGTTATATCCTAACACTTGGTGTGAGTGATGCTCATCGTGGCCATGGGATTGCATCTCTCTTATTGGATAATTACCTAGCCCAGCTGTCTGCCCACGAGGCACCACGAGTACAAGCTGTACTCTTACACGTTCTCACTACAAATCACCGTGCCATCGCATTTTATCAACGACGCAACTTTGTGTAAGACTGTTTAAGATCTCATTAGTTTAAAAATATGTGCATATGCCTTGAATCACACTGCAATCTTTATTTTTATTTTTTCTTTCTTTTTTATGTTTGTCATTTTATCACTGCTTTGAGTAAGTAAATCCTTCTTATTTTCAAGGTATTCATATACCTGTCCAAACATTTTCATGTGTTTGCCAGAGGTGACAGGTAACTCATGAACTTCTGTATCTTCTTAATCTTCCATTTGGGAAAAATGCATATTAACACCTTAACATCCACATGCCTTTCTAGACTTTATAAAGAAACAGCATCACCAGACCACAGGAGACCTAGCCAGGTGCACTAACTGTATGGGTGATTTATGTATATGTATCACTATAATCAAATTTTTGTGCATGTTGACAAAAAATTTGTAGACAAGCAGACCTACCCACCTAGTCCCTAAGAATTTAAAGATATGAAATATGATGATAATGAATGCTTATCCTGAATATGTTTGCCCGTTCACCGATACAGGTAATTGGAATGTAGATAGATCAAATGGTAGAAATTTTATTTATTCAAAATTCACATGGGTACTCTTCCATTGATTGCCATCATGATATGTTTCTTTTAGAGCCTGTAGGACCTATAGGGTTGTACTGAATTATATGCACCTCGTTTTTATGCAGTAAGCCATGCCCAGCACAGCTTTTTTTTTCCATTGTTGGCTTCGGTCACAGAAAAAAGTTCACATCGAGGCTAGGCCATAATTGAAATGTAGAGATTATGAAGGGAAAAAGAACAGACATGGGAAAGTAATTATGAATTTTGGAGGAAGTGAAAACCTGTCTTAAAAGGTGCTAGGTCATAATTATTGGGTGAGACATGATAAGTTAGAGAGTTCCAAAGCTTTGAGGTGTAAGGAAAGAAACAGATATCAAAACTGCCCACCCTTGAGTTGCCAACAGCCACACAGTAATAATATGATGCAGCAGCTTGCTGAATATCACATGGTCAAGCTATTATTGGGAGCACATAAGCAACCAGCTCTTGGGAACAAAAACCTAAGTAATACCTACAGAAGTGGGGAAGTGAACCAACATCATGGCAAAGGGCAAGTGAGTCAAGTTTTGAAGCTAGCTTTTGACTCAACTGTATCAAGTAAGGATGCAGAACTAGAATTATCCTAGATGTGAGAGCAGTACTCCATACAAGGATAAATCAATCCTTTGTATAAACAAAGCAACTGTTCAGAAGAAGAGAAATTTCACCATCTAAACAGGACTTCCAGTTTCTTAGAGGCAGACATAGCTATTCCAGTAATGTGGGGTTTCCAAGAAAGAATGGATGTTGCGGTATTACCAGTTATGTTCAGTGAGTCAAGAGGTGGCATTACAGAATTGCCAAAGGAGAAGCAAGAGTCGTGAGGAGTTTTGATAGAGAGAGATGGGTACAAACTGGGTCTTGGAGGCATTAAATGTAACTAGATTTCATCTGCCCCTCTGAGATATTTTGTCCAAGTCTGACTTTATTGAGGAAGTTGTGTCAAGACAAGATGCAGAGCAACTGAGAGGAGAAGGAGTTGGAAGAATGTACTGTTAAGTCATTCGCATTAGAGTGCACTTGGTTATTTGTAAAAGAGAGGAAACTGTTTATAAAAAGGAGAAAAAGTGTAGTGGATGTGAGAGATTGTAATTGTGTAACCCCATATGTGTGTAAAAATATAATTACTTTACCTCATACTTTATAATAATCTTTTCTTGTGAGCTAGTTAGCAGCGTGTAGAAGTGATTTTATTACATCCCATATGTCGTATATTAACGTAGTTAGCTAGTGACATGTGGCATCCCTTATTGCCCACAAGTCTTCAGCTTTGATCAGCTGTTGTCCTTGTGCATTGTTGGACTGTGTGTTTCTGCTTATTGCACCATGTCTTATGAGAAATAAGGAGCTACTTGTCTACAAAGTGTGTTTCAGCCATCCTTCAAAACACTGACTGTACTCACACCAACATATATGGCACAGTAAGTAGGATATAGACAAGTTATGGTGCATCTCTTTGTGGAACATACCATCATGCTACCCTTCCAGCCATCTTGGGCCCCCTGATTTTTTTCTTTGGATTTTATGGGGCATGTGTGTGCAGTGAGAGTGTTTATGCTTTTCTGAAAGTGCAGTGTCAATGCAGGTGAAGTTTAGTGTTTTGTGTATTGTTTTTGTTTCATGACCTTCCTTCGGGTTGGGTAATCCCTCTGTTTCCTGGCTGGCAGGAGCACGGAGCATGCATCCACACCCTTTCAATTCTCAAGCAGCTCTGTCACAGCCTTGCTCACCTCCACCACCCACCATGCGCAGGCACACACACACACACTCACTGACACAAGAATTTTTTTTACTAACTTTTTAATGTTGCCTTTGTTCATCCGAACAAACAATTCAAGCTGTTTAGGCATTGGTTTGTATTAGAAATAAACAGTGCACAAATATGCCTCACGATAAGCACCGTCAACAGCAGCAAGCTGCTGCCTCTTGTGAATATCCTACTCCCACGACTCCCAACCCGCATCATTTCCTTGTCCGGCTTCCCGTTCTTCTTCACCTCCCATCACAGACCTCGTTTCATTCATGAGGTGGATGGAACAACAGTGCAGAGAAGATGAACAATGGTGCAGGGAAGATGAACAACTGCACATGGAAGATGAAATGTGAAGACGGGAGGAGGAAGCTCAACGTCATGAAGAAGACACAACTCACTTCGAGGCTCTCCTCTCAAGACTTTTGCCACCCGAGGTACAACTTTCGTCACTGTTATTCCAGGATTTGTGCCCATGATGCCACCTGGCCACCTTTCCCCTCCTGCACCATCTAAAGCTGCTGCCCAGCCACCACTATCTCTCACACCTGATGTTACTTACCAGAACTTCAGAAAATGGAGATGGGGATGGAAGGACTGTGCTACAATGGTGGATCTACAGAGCTTGCCACAGCTAAAGCAGCTCATACAGCTATGTATGTGCTTGTCTCTTGAGACTCAGTGTGACTTAAAGCACACACTGCAGGTGCCCCCAAACTCTACGTCGTCTGTGGAGGCCATGCTCAATGTCTTACTAGAGCACATCAAGGGCCAGCGCAATGAAACACTGTGTGGGCAGGAAGTCTTCAGTTATAGACAGTTAGAAGGTGAAACTTTTGATGATTTCCATGTACATCTGCAGAGAGCATCTGAGGAAGTCGATATCTGTAAAGTCACCACCAGCAGTGTGAGGAAACACAAATCAAACAACGATTTTGATGGGCATCAAGGATGAGGAGCTGGTGAAATGCCTCATCTCCCTTGACACTTCCTCCTCTTTGCAGGATGTAGTGATGACGTGCCACTCCCATGAGGCTGCAAGGCATGCAACTTTGGCTCTGCGGGCTCTCCCAGCAGCAGTGAGGGTCATGTCACAGTACAGGAAAGGGAAGAAGAAAGCCCACAATGCTTTGACTATTTTCCCGCCCAGTGCCCTTTGCAACAGCTGCAGTAGCAGCACGGGTTGCAGTCATGTCCATCTGCCAAGGCAGTGTGCGACAGTTGTGGCTGTAAGGGCCACTGGTCTCACACAGTATGGTGCCCTGCAAACGCATTCAGTGTAAGGTGTGCAATCATATAGGCCATTATGACACGTGTTTTGCTCAAAATAAACCCAAGGAAACATGAATGTGGCATAAGCAGTGCTCCTCCACAAGTAGAGCATGCTCACAGTCCCCTGATCAGACACAATAGGACCCTGAACAGCACCCGAGCCATATCAGATAGATGAGCTCACCCTCACAGCCCAGGACTGACTTCCCTCAGCCTATCAGCGTCACTATCACCCATGGTACCATGTTATTTCACTTACGGATGATTCCTCATGCTGGTGCTGATGCTCCTGTCATAGGCCTACATCTGCAGTTTCTAGGACTTTCCCAGTGCAACCTCGACCTGCCCCCTAAGGCTAGATACTTCACAGCTGATGGTCCAGAGATGACTCCAGCTTTAGGATCTTTCCAAGTAGATATTACCTTTGCCTTGGCAAGAGGTCATGCTATGCTTGGATCAATGTGCATGAGGGCATTCTGACTCCTATGTAGTCATACAAACACTCAGGAGTTAGCTATCATCTCTGAGGACTTTCCTAAGCCCACCCTCAAGATGAAGTACATCAACAGGTTGCATGCAGAGAAGTGACATTCCTGCCATTGCACCACCATCCTCTACATCACCGCCACCCCTATCACTAGTGAAATATTTCCTACATATGCTCGAGAATATATCCTGAGGGAATTCAGGAATGTGCTAGTGACAAAGGATGCATTATGGGCCATGCCACTCAAGCCAATGATAGGTCCCCCTCTGAGGATTCACCTGAGGGAAGATGCAAAATCCATTGCCATCCATACCCCATGACTGATTCCCCTTGCTTTCCGTGAGTCAGTGAAGCAAGAGCTGGATTCTATGGTCGTCCAGGGTATCATCACACCGGCTGGTGATGACCCACCGTGATGCCACCCTCTCATAGCCGTTGCCAAGATCACCACCAAGTTAAGTATCCAGGTGTCATGTCCAATGCATCCTTTTCCCATGCCCTTTGCAGCAGTTCACAATGTAGACCTGAAGGCACGCTTCACAACAGTTGATGCTTTATGTGGCTACTGGCAGATTGAGCTAACTGAGGAGGACCAGCCACTGACAACATTCATCACTCCATACGGATGCTTCAGATTTCGCCGAGGCCCAGTGGGTTTTGCCACTACAGGAGATGCCTTCTGTCTCTTAGGTGATATTGCTCTACAGGGTATGAGGAATTGTGTGAAAGTCATTGATGACTTTCTACTGTATGATGATGACTACTTCACCTACCTCAGCCGCATCTATGACGTATTCTCCAGGTGTCAGAAGCAAGGGGTCACTCTCAACGCTGACAAGTTTGGTCTCGCCGAATCTTCAGTATCCTTCTGTGGTTGTACCCTCTCTGGAAATGGCATAACAGCCAATCTGGAAAAGATCCGTGCCATGAAGGACTTCACAACTCTTGCCAAGCAGACTGACCTTCACTCCTTCATTGGACTAATCAACCAATTGGCAGAATTTTCTCTGGACATTTCTACAGCTGCACAGCCCCTTTGCCCCCTGATGAGCCTCAAGAGGACTTTCCTTTGGACCTCAGACCATGTTGAGGCATTCCAACATGTGAAAGAGGCCCTGTTGAATTCACCTGTCCTCGCTCTGTTTTACCCAGTCTTGCCCACTGTCTTGCAGACTGATGCCTCCCGCTTGTATGGCATTGGATTTGCTTTATGGCAAGACCACAGTGGGGGTTTTACCTGATCGGCCTGCAACACTTCCATTAAGTCACAGACCATCACTCAGTCACACCGATCCTTAACCACAACTCACTGGATGTGATTGAAAACCCTTGTGTCCAGCACCTGAAGGATAAGCTTTCAGCATACCTCTTTACAGCAGTGTAGCATGTGGGTAAGCAGCTCTGTATCCCAGATGCTTTGTCCTGCTCTCCTGTAAGCTGTCCCACCCCAGAGTATGAAGCGCTGAGCACAGAAACCGATGTCTCTTTTAGGACCATTTTTACTTTATGGGTTGTACAGTCTTTTGCCAGTCCCCAGCATTCAGAGTTTTCACCTGACAACAACAAGGCAATGGAGGGCCTATGGGCCGTGGCTCGACAACCCTTCTTGTGTCAGGCTTATCGACTGTTTGAGAAAGGGTTTCCCTGTTCACCACTACGACTTTCATAACTCACTGCTCTCATGTTGGGAACTGCATGAGGAACTCTACTGTGATGGGGACCTCATCCTTTATGGGCACATGTCGTTGTTCCTGTTGCCTTACGTCACCAAATCGTAGATCTCCACCACAGCCACTGAGGAGCGGAGGCCACCAAATGATGGGCAAGACAGGCTGTATTCTGGCCCATCATCAACTTGAACATAATGAACACCATTTGTGCGTGCTAGCCATGCAAGGTATTGCAGCTCAGCCAAAAGCAGGAGCCCTTACTCTGTGATGACAATCTCACCAGGCCCGTCAGATTTGTGTCATCCAACTTCTTCAGTGCATCAGGGAAGTCTTTTCTTGTCTTTGTCAACTCTCTGGTTGACCTGTTGTGATACCATGCGGCAACGATACGATGTTCACCACCACCATCGGCAACTTCCAACTTTACTTCCATGATGTAGGAATTCCTGTGCGTCTGAGGACTGACTGAGGGGCCCTAGTTCAAAGTTGGGGTTTTGTAGCACTCCTCGACCGTTGGTGTCATCGCCACATTACTCGCAGTCTAATGGCCATACTGAGGCTGCTAAGTCTGTGAAGCATCTCATCCTTCTGGCAACATTGAATGAGAATTTCGACCAGGGACCTAGAGCATCACAACACCCCAAGTCACACCAGATGCTACCCAGCCCAGGTCTTATATGGATGCCACCTTCGCTCTTTATCCCTGCTCACCCTCAGTCCTTATAGGAGTGGCAGGTCAAGACTAAAATATATGATTGCCAAGCTCCTGAGCATGCTCAGGGTGCTGCAACCTGCTACAATAAGCATGCTCGTTCCATTCCAATGTTGAGTGTCGGTGAGCAAGTTCGCATCCAGAATCCAACCTCTCTTCGTTGGGACAAAGTGGATACTGTCATGGGTATTGAC
>JAUUDZ010249981.1:0-29546 GCA_032361705.1 Panulirus versicolor | reverse complement strand
CCATGCTTGCCTGTTTTGTCTCCATCTAAAACCCCAAACTTTTCCCTTGATTGAAATTTTCCTTGGTCCAATTCATCTTACTATCTTACTGTCTCCAAGTCTTTAAAACTGCTCTTTAACTCACAATTTATTAAAATCTTAGTTTCATAACTCTCTTTCAGATGAACAGTATGGCTTTCACACTGCAAGGTTTGTTGCTGATCTTCTATGTGACCCTCATTTGATGTTTCTTTGTAAGGGGTTTTTAACATTTCTTTTTTCAGGATCTGGCACCAACCATAGAAAAGAAGCCACAGGTTGTCATACTTGAGCGACCAGAGGAGGAGCAGCAAGTTTCCAATCGGCTATCCTTCTCTCTAGCTGATCCACTTCTTCAGGTAGGGCCCTACTACAACTATTTTCATTATAATCCACAGAGCTGTATGCATAATAGTGGAAATATTATTTAAACAAAGTTCATTAGCATTATAGTAGTATCCCTATTGTTATACTCTTGAATCACTTTTCACGTAAGAAACAAATAATCCACTATATGATATTTTCTTAGATAGATATTATTGATACAACTTTACTTTTTGTAACTCTAAACATCACTGTTAGCTCAGTTCATCTCATGTAGATGGAAATTATTTGTTGGCATCTTAATCCTGTCTATTCAGAGGTCTGTGATTGATATAATTTTTATGAATGGGTCATCATCAGAAGAGAATGAGCTGAATGATAGGTTTGTATTGCTGAACCATGGTGGAACAGAAATTTCAGAGTGGAAGTTCTTCATTTACTTTATGCAGATAATGCTTTTTTTTATACTGATCATGGGAGTTGGTTAGAATGGTAGATCACTTTGATGATATGGATAGAAGGATAATCTTCAAAGTATATAGTTTTTCATGAGAAATAGTCTGTCAATGGAACATTCATTTTGAATGGAAAAGAATTAAGAATTGTAAATGGCCTCAGATACTGGAAGTGGTAGTAAATAAATGGGGTATCAGGAAAGCAGAAATTAAGGGACAGAGACTGGAAATGCACAGAAGCTTGGGTGACTAGGAAGAACTTAGTGAAGTCTGTGCAAACCTACAGAATAGATTGCTTTGTTTAGCTCTGATGTATGACTTGAAACCATTGTCTGAATTTCAGGTCATTTAAAAATGAGCTGCGGAGATGGACATTCTATGTAAAATAGTTGGAATATATGATTTAGGTTTGAGAAATATATGTGGTGTGAAGAAATTATTGAAATGTTGAATGAATAGAAGTCTTTTTTTAAGATGGTGTGGCTATGCATGATACATGATAATGGATAGATTGGTTAAGAAGATATTTTGTACTATAGCTGAAGGAACAAGAAGAGGAGTTAATCTGTAGAAGAGGGAGAAAGAAGCATATTAGATTGCCAGAGAAATGAGGTTTTGTGTTGCTTGCATGACATGGCAGACAGTTATGTATCACAATCCATCCATTCATCTGTCCTCAATCATTGGGAAATACACACTGGTTTGATGAAGATGCAGTCTTTATCTGGCCTGTACAAATTTGGTCAAATACAGTTGTTCCCTAGCATCTAAAGACATGAGTGGCATAATACCCATAACTCTGGTTTGGATTTTGCTTGATATATGCCATTTAAAAAAGTTTTAACCTGGAACTTAACTTGGTTCATAACTTTATGCAAACTTCATCTTTGACTGTGGAACTTGCATCATTGAACTGTTTTTTTATTTCAGTCATAGAAACTGCTGCAATTCAGGTGTCACAAGTGTTCCATGGAAGACCTTATGGTTATTGTATGTAGCAGATTTATGTTTTGTGTTGGAATAGAAATGTGAAGGAAAAAATTAGTCTTACATGATGAACTTATACATGCATAGCATGTTAGATGAAGAATTTAAATGTATTTGAATGAGTGTAGAGACATTTTCTGTAGCATGCTGGATGTTGGTTTATGAATTGTGTTATTGTAATGAGACTATGCTCTTGGTCTACCTCTACAGAAGTGAGAATGATTTTAAGACATCATTTAGAAAAGAAAACACTTTTTCTATCTGATTTTAAAAGAAACTTTTTTTCTGTAGCACAGTTACTAGCTTATGATTCACAAATGAAGGCATTGTTTATAGGGATGCCCACTGCCACACTTCAACAATTCCAGTTTGAGGAAGTTTCAGACATTCATGTGTGTAAAGACCTGGGACCTTGGTGCAATCTTTCACTTCATGCATTGCCATATTGTATGAATGTGTCAGCTTTAGGAGCAATTTACTAGACAAGAGCTTTGAGTCCTGGACATCTTAAGTTTAGCCAGACCGTTACAAAGCTATGCATACATTAAAACATTTGGATTGTCATTCTTTGTCTTTCTTAGGATAGCTGAGGATTAAACCTTTACTACAATTGCCATTTAGGTCGAAGACCTTGGTGTCTTGACATCATATACTCTTAGGGAAGTCATTTCTTTGCAGCCTTATCCACAGTGTGGTAAGGCTCCTGAACAAAAGGTTATTTCTGAGTAAATACATATTGTATTATTGAGTTATTTAAATCGATTGTATGTGTGAAGTGAAAACATTGTACATTGGTAAAGAAAAAGTGCACTAAGGTGGTGTGCATCAGGCTGTCACATGTTTTCATGACACCCATGGTTCCAGACTGAGATTGGGAGCAAAAAGATTATTCCACCACATTCTAAACCCAGTCCAAAGCATCCTTAGATTCCCAAACTTTAACAGAAATTTACATTAGAGCCCAAACTTAATCTGGTAGGGTCCAAAGACTCTGTTAGAAGCCTATTTGCATTACATTAAAATTTGTTAGAGCAGTGCTTGATTCATCTTAGTAATACAACTCAGAATTCAATTCTCTTATTAGATATTCATTAAATGGACATAATAGTGAGGTGGCTCAAGTGGATGAGGTGGTTGGGATGGTTCATTGACCAGACTAACAATCACTGCATAGCTATGTTATTCGGTGTCAGCTCCCAGATGTTTTAGTTTATTATCTGATTTCTTTTTCAGCCTTATTAGTGGACTCACGAACTCCTGTGATAACTGATAGACAAAACAGTAAAGAGTTGAGCCATTTTTCTCTTAGAACTTGAGTAATGTTACATTATTGGTGTATCTGAATGAATAATTTTTTTCTGCATTGATAAACAGAGGAATATCCAACAAAAATATATTTGTACAAATGGTTATGCAGAGATAGGAAGTGACTCACTGATAGATCTAGTTGAATGTTGACAATTTTAATTGTGTAACCCCTGGGCTTCTTTCATGGGGCTCCCATAGTTTTAAGGCAGCACTTTATCCACTTGCAGGAAAATGATGAACTACATTGGAATGAGAATTTCCTTGATAAAATTGTACTCATTTTGTCCATTGATGATGATACAAACTTGCCAAAAGTGACTTTTCAGCCACAGTGTAACCTTAGGCAGATGGGACCTTTTAATGCCATGATATTTGTGACAACTGGTAAGTTTGTCTTTTTTCCTACATATTCACTCACCATTTCCCACGTTAACGAGGTAGTGCTAAAGACAGAGGACTGAGCCTTAGAGGGAATATCCTCCTTAGCCCCCTTCTCTGTTCCATCTTTTAGGAAGTTACAAAAGATAGGGGAGGATTTATAGCCCCCTGCTCCCTCCCCTTTCAGTCGCCTTTTACAACACGCAGGGAATATGTGGGAAGTATTCTTTCTCCCCAATCCCCAGTGATAATAACTAGCAAGTATAAAAAAAATGTACACATATTGCATGATAGATGAAGATGAATGTTGTATGATTGTTAAATATGAATGTATTGGTATTAGTAGAAACTGCAAATGCTGGCGACAGAGTTTGGAAGAGAGTGTGGAAGGGAAAAGTTAAGTGTTAATGTGAACAAGTGTAAGTTAATGAGTTGCAGCAGGGAAATAAGATGGGATGGTCTGAATGTTAAGTGTTAATGGTGAGGACTTGGAGGAAGTGGAGTGCTTTAGCTACCTAGCAGCAAATGGAATCATGAAGGCTGAAGTGAGTCAGGAAGGAAGAGTGGGTTAAGGTCTTTGGTGCATTAGAGTGTGTGAAAGGAGAAATCATTGTTAATTATAGCAAAAATGGGTATGTTTGAAGGTACAGAATTCTTGACAGTACTGCATGGATGTGTGTCTTGGGCCAAGAATGCAAAGAAAGGAAGAGAGTGGAAATTAAATGCCTGAGGACAGTATGTCATGTGAAGCAGGTTGGTCACAAGGAGTTTCATTGAAAAAGAGAGTTTCAGTAGTAAGTGCACTCTAATTGAGATAGCTGACCAAGGTTTGCTGAAATTGTTTGGACATACATAGAGGATTACAGGAACAAAATCAGACCATCTGAGAGGACCTTTGTGTCAAAAATAGATGTTGGAAGAGGGAGGGTGACCAAAGAGATGGATGGATTTAGTGACAAAGGCTTAGGGGTATTGGGGTTTAATGATTTGGAGGGTAAGTTACATGCATGAGATAGAAGTAACTTGATTTATATTGTTAATGAAAGGGCAACATGCTGTCAATGGGCTGGATGAGGACATATGAAGCTGTCAGGTAAATCATGGAATAGTCTCTGTACCTTGACTGGATATTAGGCTCTGTATTCAGTACATTATGCATGACAAGTAGAGAACTGATGCTTACAGATGAGATCATTGTTTGTTTTTTCCTGATGCCAGCTTGCTAAGGCAAGAGAAGCTGTTTTATTTGAAAAGAGAAACAGATTAAGATTCCATTAAATATAGACTTGTCAGGGAATTTACTGGTGATGAAGTGGGGCTGTCCTGAATGGTATTAGCAACAAAGATTCAAGAACTGTTTTATATATCTTAATTTAATCAGTCCCCAGATCTAGAGGAGTGGATGGAGGATGAAGGTGGCTGGGAGGGCGTAGCTGAGGAAGAAACAGACTTGGATGCTGTGTTACGTGAGAAACGTCAACGTGAAAGAGAAAGGCGGAGACAAGAACAGCAGAAACGCAAAGCTGAGAAAGAAGCAACAAGATCCAATAAATTATCAGCTTCCAAAATTGCCACTAAACTGTCATAGGAAACATTACATGTGTTTTATGGTAATGATGTTTTATAAGCTTAATGCAGTTATATCACATTAAGCTGGAATTTGAAGCACTTACTGCTGATTTCAAGCTCATGCTAGATACTTGTATACAAGTGCTTTAGATTCCTTAGATCTTTTTAAACTTTTGACCAGAATTTTGTAGTGTGAAATAGCAGTTGAACCTTGGGGGCTTATGTAGATACTTCTACAAAGATAGTGCTTATTCAGCACATTTTGATGCAAGTTTTATTTAGACATGAATGATATGTTGTCCATACATATGTTGTTTAGATATATAAAGAATCATATGAAAACTGATTTTGCTCTAAAATATGGTTCTTAGGGTACAGTATTCACTTTTTACAATGCAGTATATAGTTGATCATTTTCCTGAAAGGAAGATATGATAGACCTTCATATATCTGCCTATGTTTCTATCTTCTGATTGGGGAAGTCCTAGCAATAGGCATTTGCTCCTTTTAGCTTGTACATGTACTATGTCATGCTTTGTTTATCGTGCTTGACTCACAATAATAGAAACTAGACACAACTGACAATGGTTGGCAAAGTTGTGTTTGCTTGATGGATCTTATGTGTAACTGGTAAATATGTGAGTATGTTATACTTATTTTTTGTACAGTATTTTTTGGGGATTGAGTTTTACACTTAAGGGTTCCCGTCTGACCTTTCTCTCCTGTCATACAGCTTTTTAAACTTTCATATGTTGTAAGAATTTACAGTTTCACCACATAGCATATTCTATTTATCCATTACTCATATAGTATAAAAGGATTTCTCTTCATCTTTTCTCTCAAGATTATTCCTTAGTTTCTTGTTATGGGCTCTGGTTGCTCTGTCTGCAGCTGTTGAAGATCTGTTTGCTATGGACACCATCAGGTTGGTTAAGAAACAAAGTTTTGCAGTCAAGTCAAAGTCATCCATTACCCTTCTGGGCAAATTTATGGCTTCAAACTTCTCACTGTAACACAACTCTCTTAATTCTTGTGCCATCTTTGTTTCCCACCTCTGGACCTTCTCTTCTTTTTTTATGCTTCTATAAGTGCAGTGATCACATGTGAGAAACATATCTTTAATTTAGCGTAATATACATTGTGAATAATTTGCTGGACATTTCTTTACCCTTGTACTTAGATTTGTGTCTAATGTTTGTTGGAGGGCAGTTTCTTTAATTTATAATCTTCCTGTAGTGTGGTTCTGGTGATGGTTAGGTACATCATCAACTCCAAAGTCCCTCTCGGACATAGATTTTCGTACACTTTTTCCTGATAAATTTCATCTAAAGGCACTCTTTCACTGTGCCCCATCCTCATTGTTTTTTATTTATTTGGTTTAATCTCATTGCCCATTTATTAGAACTATTTTAAAATTTGTGTAGGCCCCCTTTTAAGTTGATGCAATCCTTATTCTTTATTTCCATCATAACCTCATTATCATCCACATCCACATTCAGGTAAGAATCCTGTCTTTCTAACATGTCATT
Source organism: Panulirus versicolor (assembly GCA_032361705.1). Classification (NCBI taxonomy): domain Eukaryota; kingdom Metazoa; phylum Arthropoda; class Malacostraca; order Decapoda; family Palinuridae; genus Panulirus; species Panulirus versicolor. The sequence goes on along the minus strand of JAUUDZ010249981.1, from coordinate 22,978 downwards.
TACAAAGATTAGAAAGGGTATTGGATCCAGGACTGAGCCCTGCAACAAAGATTAATAAGAGCATTGGTTCCAGGAGTGAGCCCTGCAGCATACCATTGGACTCTTGCCCATTTTGAGAAAGCTCTGACATCCTTTCTCCCTTTCGTTAAGTAAATTTTCACCATTCCTGCCTGAAGATCCACCTTTTTATCATTTTCCTGAGTGGTACCTTATCAGAACTCTCTGGTTCTCCAGGAACACACTATGAACCCAGTAGGCTTCTCTTATGTCTAAAACAGAGATCACATTTTTATAGAAGTCTAATAAGAAATTTTTTACACATGAACTTTCTTTTCCTAAATGCATATTGCTTCTGACTTGCATTGTTTCTCCTTTGCAGAAATTCGTCCAATTGCTTTCTGATTATCTTGTTTTTTACTGCAATTCAATGCAATTTCCTGTTCTCCCTTGATGAAGAAAGGCATGAAATTTGCTCCCTTCCATTCTCCTGTCACTATACCTACTTCAAGTGAAGTATTAGATATTTTGAATGGCTTGTAAAGTATATTTGTACACATTTTAAGCACATACAGAGACACTTCATCAGAACCATGATGCAGGAAATGGCAGACGTGTGAAAGAAAGAAAAAAGAATGTTATTTGTGTTATTGTGTCATAACATGTTTATTTTTCATATATGTAAAATGTATCCTGGAACTGAAGAGAAAGAATTCTATCTCCAAATTCCCTGCTTGTTAGTATGTGTGAGTGAATAGGGAAGATGGTCAGTGGACATTATTGGATCACATACTACTTGATAAAAGTGCAAAAGAAAGGCTTTTGGCTGTGGATGTGCTGAAAGGGGCAGCTGATGAGTTTTCTGATCATTACCTAATGGAGGCAAAGCTGAAGATTTGTAGAGGGTTTTGATTAGAGGAAATGATATGGGTGAGAAGAGGATGGGGAAAGTAAGTGAGCATGGAGAAGAGACTTGTGTGAAGAAATACCATGAGAGAGTGAGTGCAGAATGATACCTTTATTGGGTGCAGTGAGAATCTTTTATCAGGAGTGTAAAGCATGTGTATGAGTAGGAAGAGAAGAGAGAGTAGTTCCTGTTGAAGGTTGGTCTGCAGCAGAGGTGTGTGATGTCATCATGGCTGTTTAATATGTTTATGGTCAGGGCAGTGGAGACGTTAATACAAGGGCCTTGCAGAGAGGGGTGAGTATACAGTCTGGAGGGATGAGGGGGCATGGTAAGTGAGTTAGTTGTTGTTTGCTGATGACACAGCACTGGCGGCAGATTCAGGTGAGAAACTGCAGAATGAGAGGGTTAGGAGTATATGTGAATAAAAGCAAGACAAGGCAGAGGAACAGATTGGTTGGGATGTGGGTTTGCACAGAGAAAATATGAAAGAATTGAAGTGTTTTAGATACCCTGGAATGAACATGACAGTGAATAGAACCATGGAAGTGAAGGTGAGTTTGAGAGTGGGTAAGGGGATGAAGGTTCTGGGAGCACTGAGGAATGTGTGGAAAGAGGTTGTTATCTGGGAGAGCAAAATGGGTCTGATTGAAGGTATAGTTGTCCAAGAAATGTTGTATGGATGAGAGGCATGTTCTATAGATAAGGAAGTGCAGAGGAGGGTGGAGGTGATGGAAATGAAATGTTTGAAGACAATATGTGGTGTGAGGTGATCTGATTGGTTAAATAGTAAATGGGTAAGACAGAGGTTTGCTATTATGAGATAGATGAATAGGGTGTGCTGAAATGGTTTGGACATATGGAGAGAATGAGTGAGGAAAGGTCAACAAAGAGGATTTTTGAGTCAGAAGTGGAAGGGACAAGGAGAAATGGGAGACCAAATTTGGGGATGGAAGAATGGAGTGAAAATGAATGTGAATGACTAGGACCTGAATATGCAGGAGGGTGAAAGAGGATACAAGGGATATGAGGGAATTGAAACATTGTGGTATATGGAGGTCTATGTGCTGTTAGTGAACTGAAACATGGCATATGAAGTGGTTGGGGATAAACATGGAAAAGTCTGTGGGGTCTAGTCATGGATAGTGGCAGTGGTTTCAGTGCATTGCCCATGACAGCTAGAGAATGATGTGAACAGATGCCTCCTTTCTTCATCTGTTCCTAGCATTAAAGTGGAAAAAGGCAGACAAGTGTGAAAAAAAGAAAGAAATATGTACATACGAAGCAAATAGGGGAACCTACAGAAAAGTCTGTGGGGCCTGGTTGTGAATAAGGGTTGTGATTTCAATGCATTACACGATAACTAAAGAAATGACGAAAGTGAATGAGGCCTTTCTTTGTCAGTTCCTGGAACTATGTACCTTGCTAATATGGGAAACAGAGAACAAGTATGAAAAAATACACACATATAATTACCCCAATGTAAGCCAGGTACCCATTTATTGACCATCCCTGATGGGAGTATAAACAGTTAGTTTAACTGTGGGCCAATTGACACACCCAGGATTCAAACCCATGCAGGGCTATGTATGAATTTTTAGTCAACATTGATAACCACCACACAATGGAAGCCTGTAAAACCCACCCATGCATGAAGCTCTTCACATACTATCTGCCCTGGATCCACACTTTCAATTACTCCTTGCAGCTCTCTCTTGAAAGTGTTTTTAATATCCCCTATGTACCATTCTATGGTGCACTTGCAACAATTACAGTTATTGTGTACCAAACAAACTTGAGTTTACAATTGCATATTTAGAATCAAACATCTTTTCCAACTATACTTGTATAATATTTCCCAAAATTCCTTTGGTGATTCACCTGTACTATCTAAAAAGCCTGATCTCATACCTCTAAATCCTCTTGTTCAAGAGACCCACTGTCCTACAATTGTGTCTCGCACAAACTTATATAAATAAACAATCCTTTAGCAACCAACCAATATTTATACTTACCACATTCCATTCATCCATACAAACCTTTAATATTAATTAAAAGCAGTTGCAAATCTGTTACTTTTGTCCAAGAGCAAATGCATCTTATATGGGGAGTAAGCTGCAAAGCTGGGATCCCCAGTCCCAATCTTGTCAGGTGGCAAATGGGCAGGAATGCCCAGATCTCAAGAGAGTAGTATCCTTGCCACTGCTCTTCTTTATATATATATATATATATATATATATATATATATGATCACAGATATAGTGCAATTTGTATGGTTATGCTTATATTCTAGATAACTGTGATAATGGATTTAGAGCGTTTTGAGTTTCAAGGAAGAATTCTTGGTCATTTCTTTCTTTCCTGAAGAAACATGAATGTCTACATATGTTATGTATTTAACTTGTAAGGAAAATACATATCTGATTTGAATTTGGTATATTTGTTTAAACTAGTGAGAAAAAATCTTGTAACCTCTGATCATAAAACTTAATATGATTTGGTATGTGTTAAAGTGTATGTAAAAGTTATATACTTCATTATTCTTAACCTGTATCCCATTTACTTCATTCTTAACCTGTATCCCATATACTTCTTTATTCTTAACCTGTATCCCCTTGTACCAAAATTTTAAAAGTTGCACAAGTGAATATTTTTTTAATTATTGTGATTTAAGAGTTCATATTAAGCAAATTTAATTATATACTTGCCTTACATTATCATACTTTGCTTGTTGTATATAGGGAAGATATTCTTTATTTCCTGATATAATAAGAAATTACATTTTTTCACCTGCCCATTGTAAAATGAAATAGCAGATCTGAGTTCTAGTTTGTTAGAATACCTTATATTTGGATCTTAATATGCTGGTTTTGATATGTCTAAAATATAAGGGAAGCATAGTTTCTTGAATAGATTGTTGTTATAGTATAGAATACTTGGTGGATCATAGACGAATGAATGCAACTAAAGTTATCACAAGCAAGGATATATTTTCATTGTATCTTAAGGTTGGTAATGGATCTCACAATGTGTTTGTATTTAAGAAATATCAAAGATAATGTTAAATATTACAGAACACAGCTGTAGCTATATTGTTTGGAATTATTTTGATTGCATTGTATTTTAACTAATATTAAACAAATCTTTTACCACCTTATGTAATTAATACTTTTCCCAAAGTATTTTTTTTCTCTTATTTTGCTTTTCATTTTGAATCCCTTAATGTTTCTAGATGAATATGGTATTTATACAAGCTGGGCGATGCCTCTAAGCAGATATAAATACATCGTTTCATACTTTAATTTCAAGGCTTTGCACCAAGCATGAGTGTTGGCTGAGGTATTAGTGCATGATAATTTCCCCCACTGTCAATCATTCCCATAGCCATGCCAATTAGAGGACATTTGTATGAATTTTCAAGGAAGGGGATTCATTAGCTTTTAGCTACATTTGGAGGACCAGCCAATGATCCTGAATTATTTGATGATGATTTGTCTGTGAATTGTTTGGAGAGTGATTTCTGGGGGCCAAAAAGCTTTAACTTTAAAGGTTTAACTAGTTAATTGTATGTGGCATAAAGGATAGACTGAGAGAGTTTCTATTCTTCATATAATGTGGCTAATGATTATCATTAGCCCCATCCATCTCATTAAAGATGTAAATTTTTTCATTTAAAAGGTATTTCCCTTTAACTACTTTTGTTCTACATTTGTTCAGTTTTCCTAGTTTAAATGTGAATAAATCAACTGATGAAAGAAATGAAATAAATAAATCAACTGATGAAAATGTTAGACTGCATAAGCACAGGTCTAGACAGAAACACAGGTTGTTTAGCTAGGCTTTATTGCTATTTCTCATGCAAGTTTAGCAGGCCATTAATGACAACTTTTCCCATATTAAAGAATTCATTTTCTAAAAACCTTTGCCCTTTCTCATGGCAGCCTTATTACAGCCACCATCCTGATCACTAAAATAAATGTGCACAACCAATGACAAATGAATTGAGAACATAAAGGCCACTTCACATAAGATATGTTTGCAACGGATTTGGTCCTTCATACATGAGAAGCACGCTATTGGACTGCTTCGGTTCATTTGCAAGTGACCATTGATGATTACCCAATTGTGGCACTAAAAGAAGGTCCAGTTAATTCTAGTTGGTTTGACTATGTTGGGTAGACTCTGGCCAGCCTACAATCGTCATAAAAAGTAGATAGTTTCTTCTCAGTGCACGATGATACTACACACTAAAGGTATCTCATGGCTGTAAAATGCCTTGTGAGGACATGGCCTCCCCCCTTCTTGCACTGTTATGACCAGGAATGATATTAGCCTAGCTCCTATAACATATATCTTAATTTGTTATTCAATAGTTATTCCTAGTATTTCAATTTTTTCCTGATATGTCACAGACCCGCGATAAGATAACCTACACTGTGGCCGCTCTTCTATTCCCTTCCCCCTCTTCCTGCAAATCTTAATCCCAGTCTCTGGGAGTAACAGCTTTCTTAGACTGGAACTTGCTCTGCCTAACTCTTCTGCACAATCTCTAATTAATGTGTGAATTTCTGTGGGTCAAGTGGTGTATCATGGATTCTATCTTGAATGTTGTTTTGTTAAGAACTCAGGAGTGTCTAGTGTAGTTCCCCGTCGTTATTAGCTTTGGATATCATCTTCGCTTCATGTTATATGTATTGTTTTCATATTTTTGATATGTTTACCTCCAGAAATCTATGGGTTGAAGTTTCGCCTCGCTTGCTTTTAATTCTCCATGTTCGTCATGCAAGTTTCATCTCTTTCGAATATAATTCTGTCATCAAATAGGCGCGGATACAATATATTTATTGTAACCAGTAAAAGTTGATGCTAGTGAATTCCAAGGCATGATTTGTAATAATTTACTCATAAATTGTACAAATAAATGTTATCGTGTAATTTGGGATATTTATTATATTCTGTATGAAAATGATAGTATTTTAGTGTCAAGATATTTTGTAATAGTTGTAACCCAGTAGTGTGTTATGTTTTCCCGCCGTTAACCGCCTTAAGTTTGTTGATGTTTAAGCGAATGTTGATGGGCATTGGCGGACTCTGCCAAAATTAATTGGTGTTCGTTGGTGAAGTGATTTCCGTGTGAGTCCAAGATGAGTGGTGAGAGCAACGAAGGCGTGATGGATAGGGAGGCTGAGGTGACCGTCGCCCCCACGCCAGCAGAGGCGGGCAAGACCAGGATGGCCACAATGGGTCCAGTATATCAAATCAAACTGGTGAGAGCCTCGCTACCGTCATTAGATTATACCTTAGATATATGTTATAGCTTTACCGGGTAGTAGGTATGTGGGTGTAGAACTTACGAATATAGATGTGGTTTATTCTATGTATACCTATAACGAAATGATTCTTTTGCCGATAAATTTCGGTATAAGGACGGGGAGCTAGAATTATATTAACCATACCAGGAACAAAATGATATAATCGGACACTTCTTGTTTAGAGTTGATAATTTAGGAGTAGTGAAAGAACTGATTTATCAAATATTGAAAATGGAAGAAGACAAGTAAAAAGACTACGTGATATAAAACAGTAATTAAACATAGCAGACCAGTGTATAGTAAATTTTATACATCAATAGAAAAAGGATAGCTCCAATGCAAAGACCTCCAGAAGTACAACTGAATTGAATAGTTATGCTGCTTTCAACATTTACTCTACACTTTGTTAGTGGCCTTTGATTTATAAAATTTCAGTGTAATACTTCTTGAAAACCTCAAGAATGTTTTCCTCTTCCAAGTACTCATTACTGCATATCTAAATTGCATACAAAATTAACTTTGTAATTACTTCAGACTGTTTCTTCATTATGGGCTAAAAAGGATGAATGAAATCTCGTGTGGGTTGAAAGTACACACACACACACACACATTATCTTTTATACTTAACTGCCGTCTCCCGCGTTATCGAGGTAGTGCAAGGAAACAGACGAGGGATGGCCCAGTCCACCCACATACACGTGTATACATAAACGCCCACACACGCACTTATACATACGTATACATTTCATTGTATACATACATATACTTACACAGACATATACATATATACACATGTACATACATATCCATACTTGCTGCCTTCATCCAATCCCATCACCACCCCACCACACATGAAATAGCATCATCATCCCCTTCCACCCCTAAGTGAAGTAGCGCTAGGAAAAGACAGAAAGGCCACATTCGTTCACATTCAGTCTCTAGCTGTCATCTGTAATGCACTGAAGCCACAGCTCCCTTTCCACATCCAGGCCCCACAGTTTTCATACTTATTTGCCTTTTCCCGCATCAGCGAGGTAGTGTTAAGAACAGAGGACTGAGCCTTAGAGGGAATATCCCCCTTCTCTCGTCCTTCTTTTGGAAAAATAATTGCGGGAGGGGAGGATTTCCAGCCCCCCACTCCCTCCCCTTTTAGTTGCCTTCCATGGCATGCAGGGAATACATGGGAAGTATTCTTTCCCCCCTATCCCCAGGGATTATATATATATATATATATATATATGTATGTATGTATGCATGTGTGTATGTATACACCAACTTTTCTCAGCATTTGAACCTGGGTGCTCCTATGCCTTAATTCATGGTCATCAACAGTGACAACTTATTTTTAGTAAACACAACAGAATACATGTTGCCTCTTCAAAAAAAAAAGCTAGCTAGCTAGCTCTATATTATAAACCTTTAACCCATTGACTGCTGAAGTATGTCTCTGGCAGTTGACTGCAGATGTCCCATATACATCCTGAGGCTTTTAAAAATCTGAGTCATGGTTATTAGGGGAGTAGTACATCTGGAAACAATCTTTGGCAACTTGGGCAATGTTTCCACAGCCTTTGCCTTTATTTTCTCAGCACGGCTGGTCAGTAATTCATGTTGCCGGGAGGACAAAATGTCATCATTGTACTGCCAAGGCAGCAGAGGAAAACTGGGATAGATGATGTACGTAGATGATAGAACGTGTAGGTACCATTGGAAACTGCAAAATTTTTACAATTGCATTTTGAAATGTGCGTATGATATGGCATACTGATGTATGCATCTTATATAGGCTGGCAGATTTACAGCATCAAAATTTTTTTCATTTGTAATGCTAACCACACATGTAAGTAGTCTTACTGGATTGTTGTATATGTCATTTGTTTTGAGCAGTTGCAGTCAATTGGATAAGCGAGGAAAAAACAACGATGACCTTTCAATACACTAATACATTCTCAAATAGAATACTGTATGGTAACATTACCTTTCAGGGCAGGTGGAAGTGCTCAGTTAGAAATTAACAGAGAACTTTCACAGCCAGCATTGACACTGTAGAAGATCTGAACTTCTGAAATTGACAGAAATCAATGAAAATACTCATTGGAAAGCAGATTGAAGAGGCACATCATATTTTTTTTGAAAATCCTGGAAGGCTTAGTTTTTCATCTTACTCCAGAAAATAGTTCCCTCTAGCTATGATAGCCATGGCAGACAGTAGAATATTATTACTACAGCCAGAAGGTGCTGTCAGCAAGATATGAAAGAGCTTTTCAAACATTCATGGTCCAGGGCACTGAAAAATAGTATTAGGTGTAGAGTGGAGAAATTTGAGGTCTTGGATAAGTATCTAAAGAGTTTACCCGTTCATCCAAGCTGTGGTGGTTATGTGGCTTGTGGGGAGGCCATATCCAGAAGCCTGGTTGACCAGTGATCTAACTGTGCAGTTTAGATTTGGCTTCAGCCATTTGGGGTTGACAGCTTCTGAAAACATCTCAAGGCAAGAAATGAAAGTTAAGGAAGTTGTTAGACAAGACTAGAATTTGAGTTACGTAAAAGCAGATTGGTTGCATGTGATGATAAAGTTAGATGAAGCATATCCATGAATATAATTTTCATACGTTTCTATACTCATTAATCAAATATTTTACATGCACTAATATTTAATAAGAGTATAAGAGGTTGATGTATCATATCAGTGTTGGAAATAAAAGGCCTAAACCTGTTCATTGTTCATTGTTTCAGGAGGCTCTGGGGAAACTAGATGTTTGCTTCAAAGAATTCAATGAAGCCTTTATGAAAACTAAACAAGCTTTCCAGTTGTATAAAATGAAAAGTTTCTTCTTCCCTGACCCAGAATTCAAGATTTTTACAGAATCTATAAAACAGGTAAGACTGGTAACACTCCATCTTTGATTATGCTTATGTTAAAGTTACTATTACGAGTGCATGAATCTATTCCTTTTCTGGGCTGGATTGTTCTATGGACCCTGAGAGAATTATTGGATCACCTGGGACCAGAAATCTCAATCCCCCAACTTCCTAGTTAGGTAAGTTCCCCTTACTTCTTGCATTATAACCACTTGTTTGATGCAAATGGCCCATCAGTTTGGCCCAGATCTACCCTCTGACCGATTAGCAACCTCCACTTGATGATATTGTCTCTTGGTTGTTTTTGCTGACCTGCCTCATAATTATATGGATCCCAGATGTATGCAAATAGCCTCTAGCCTTTTTTTTTATTATTATTATTGTGGGTTCCATTTTACCATGGAGAAGTGTCTTTTGATTTGGTTAGGATGTAGGGTATTATGGTGCTGAATAGATTTATAATTGGAGGTGGAAGGATGGAGTGAAAAAGATTTTGAGTGATCGGGGCCTGAACATACAGGAGGTGAGAGGCGTGCAAGGAGTTGGAATAATGTGGTATACTGGGGTCGACATGCTGTCAGTAGACTGAACCAGGGCATACGAAACATCTGGGGTGAACCATGGAAAGGTCTGTGGGGCCTAGATGTGGATAGGGAGCTGTGTTTTAGGTGTGTTACACATACCAGCTAGAGACTGAGTGTGAATGATTGTGGCCTTTTTTGTCTGTTTTCCTGGCACTACCTAACTGAAGCAGGGGGTAGTGATACTGTTTCCTTTAAGATGGGGTGGTGCTTGGAATGGATGAAGGCAGGCAAGTATGAATATACACACCTGATTGCTGTTTCCTGTGTTAGCAAGGTAGCTAGTAGTGAGTATTGTTACAAATAGTTCATTAATTTTTTCTGGTTTAGGTGGTGTAATTCAGCTAATATTTCCAGATGTGCCATTCACTTCATCACTCCGTCTCATTTTTGGTCTTCCCATTGTCCTTGCGAATTCCATGGATACATATATCCTTTAGTTTCTCCTCACGTCTAACTCATCCTCTTCATATATCCACGCTATTTCACCATACCATGCTTAACTCTCAAACAAATTTTGCTTACTCCCACACCTCTTTTTCATGATCCATCTTCATCAGTACTTATACAGGTAGGATCCATTTCTTACATCCATACAGCACTACTAGGGCCACTGTACCATCAACCATACCGATCTGTCCCTATGTTACTCATGGCTGATATCACCACTTAGTAGATTTTGAGAGGGTCATTGAGTGTATGGCCATGCTCTGACCCAAGACCAGACTTCTTGAACTCAATCTTCATAAAGAAATGCAAAACACCTCTTTCATAAGCCATAGATATCCTTTGGAGAAAGTGTCTAGATTCTGACATCATCCCTAAGAGTTTGAAACTTGACTACATAGCTTCACAAAGTTGGAAGCAAAGCAGTTCAAAAAACTATTGACTAATAGCACTAACATGACAAGTTCAAAAAACTATTGACTAATGGCACTAACATGACATTATTGTAATCTTTGAGAGACCTAAGAGGCAAACTGACTGAATTTATGAAACTGAACATGCTGTATAACCCAGGACAACATGGTATTAAGACAAGATCAAGATCTTACCTCTCTCAGTTGCTTGACCAAACTGATAAGAATGTTGAGGTTGTGGAGAACAAACAAAATGCCAGTGTGATTTACATGGACCCTTTAAAGGTATTTGATGAATATGACCATAGTGTCGGGAACATAAATGCATAAGTTGGGAATACCTGGAAGAATTAGATATATTATACAAATTTTTTTACTAACAGATCACAACACATAAACTGTGCCATTTCTGATGCCTCCACAGGAAAAGGCTCAGTTCCTTAAGGAACAGTACTTGTACCTTTTGTATCTTTCCTCTTCATTCTTACACCTGTTGTTGATGTGAACATGAGTTGTATTTCATGTCATCCTTTGCTGATGATATTGTTCCTACTTTTAGAAACTGAAATTCCGTCCCCTTTAGTCATTTTTTACAATACACAGAAATACAAGTATAGGATTCTTTTTTCCCTGTGCTCAGTGATATATAGATTAGTAAGATATTATATTAAATATGTGTTTGAGGATGTGTGTGAGTTAGGTGAAAGGCTTTATGTACCTGTTCTATCCCATAGAACTAATAATGGATTTCATGATGAAGGATTGATTGATACACAGATATATGAACACTTTTGATACTGTTTTCTGCTCTTTCATCTCAGATGTGCTAAGGAATTAGACATTTGAATTCATAGGGAATGATATACATGGTATGAATGTGTCTTGTTATTTTCAAAAGCATGAGAGGTAACACACCTTGCATATCATATCTGTGTTGTCTATGATCATTTGCTACCTCCTCCATTCTGAAGGTTGTCTTGCCTTTCATTTAAAACTATTACTGCAACTAAAACTAAGGTTAACCTCATTTCAGGTTGAGGGTGAACTGAAAGAAATGAGTTGCTTCCTCAGCAAGTTAATTGAACGTCATGGAGTTGCGGAACCTGAGAGGGTTGTCTCAAATCCAGCAGTATTAAAGACAGAAAATGATGTACTTCACAATGGCTCAGTTAGTCACACACCAGAGCATTCAGGTATTCTGGTACTTAGTTTGATTCCCTTATACTTAAAGGAGTGTAATCATATAGCCTACTAGAAGTATATGGGAATTGCAGATGAGAGATTCCTTGTTGTTATACAGAGTATGATGAGTGAGGAAACTTTTAGATAATTACTTTAAAGTTTTTATTGGCTATGGTGTCTGTATAATTCGAGAGAATGAAACATTCCATTTCTTTTTATTTATCTTTTTTGTCTAAGCTTAGGGAGTAGCTCTTTTCTCAGTTCCTGTAAGTATTTAATGTTGAAGGCTTTTTTTTCCCATCCAGTGTGTTATTTCTCTGAAAGATACATCTTAGTAGGTTTTTTAAAGAGTATCTAAAGATGAGGGTTAAATATGGACCTTCATGGTGTAGTGATTAGTGTTGCTGACCGTGACTCATTTGTGGGCTGTCTATGGTTAGGAGAGGATCAGATCATGGTGGTGGCAGTCATTCCACAGTCAACCCAGCTGTTCATCCTCCCATATGGGTTGGTCAGTAAATTAGGTATCTGGCTTAAGTTAGGGTATATATATATAGCATGGTGAGATGGCCTTGATTAAGGCATTCAGTTGCCCATTCCATCTCAGCTAGAACAAAAAAAAAATGAAGCCAAGGGAGTGGTTGAGGGATGAGACATGTTTAGGAAAGCTCTGCTGGTATGTGTGAGAAAAGTGTGTGGGTAGGTGAGAAGGGTAGTGAGTGGAGAGGAGATGAAGTTAAGTCACTAGCAAAGGAGAAAAGAGAGGTGTATTGACATTACTTAAGGGAAGGAGTTTGAGTGAGTAGTAGATGTACAAAAGAAAGGGAAGGAGTGTGAGTGATTAGTAGATGTACAACAGAAAGTGGAAGAGGTTCAGAGGAAGGTGCAGGAGCTGAAAAGAGGGCAAATGAGAGTTGGAGTTAGCAGATTAAGGAGAAAAAAGTTTTGGAATACAGTAAGTTAAGTGATAAAAACAGCATATTAGTGAAGGGGGCAAATGGGGAAGTGATAACTGGCAGAGAGAGAGAGAGAGATGAGGCAAAGAGGAGATGGAGTGAGTACTTTGAAGGGGTTTTGAATGTGTTTAATGGCATAAGATGGCAGATGTTTGTTTGGGTTGTGAAGCTATGTGAAATGAGAGAAATAACAAATGGATTGGTGAAAAGAGAAGAGGTGATGAAAAGCCTTGCATAAGATAGAATGTGAGATGATGGCTGGAGTGGATGGTATGGCCATTGAATTTGTATTTGGTTGGTTAGTTAGAATTTTGAGTATGTGCATGGATCATGGTGAGGGGCCTGAGGATTGGTGGAATGCCTGTATTGTGCCATTGTGTAAAGGCATTGAGGACAAAGGTGAGTGTTCAAATTATAATAGTGTAAGTTTGTTGAAGTACTTTGGCAAGTGTATGGAGGAGCATTGAGTACAAGTATGATGGCATGTACTGAGCATCAGACTGGGGAAGAACAATGTGATTTCAGGAGTGGTAGAGTGCTATATTTAAATGGCAATGATAATAAAAGATGTTTTACAAGTTCTGAACAATAAACATTACAGAATTACTCTCATTTACATATAGATGTTATTGTGGTAACCCAACCACTTTATGTGTTTGAATGAAATGCCTTTAGGTTTTTTGTTATAAGCCCATGCATAATCTGTATTGGTCACATGATCAACTCCATCACCCACTTGAAACACCAGTGTGAGATGATCTGGTTGCAGTTGTTATCATGATGAGTTTCTATTGGTATATTTAATTTTTCCACAATACAATCCTACATGACGTAATCTTAGGTTCGCATTGCTTATTTTGACCTTCATGGTTTTCTTGGTCTTAATTTAAAAAACTCTAAAAGATCTTGAAACTTTATACAGTTGTTTCCCAGCATCTAAAGAATTGAATGGAGTAAAACCCATATGACTGGTTTTGATTTTGTCTGAAGTATACCACATATGAAAAAGTTTAACCTCCAAATGAAAGTATGTGAAAGCTTGAAAAATATTCATCGTTTGCCCTTGGAACTTTAATCTTTAGTTTCCCAGCATTGAAATGTTTTTCTTTTTACCAAGTCATCAGTGATAAACACTTGTTAAACACTCTGTAGAGTGTGAATTTTGGTTAGTGTCATTGTTAGGATCTATGGTTTGTGTAAGAGGAAAATTACATTGCAAACTTCGAGATACTGTCAGAAACAAACCAACAGTGGTCATTTTCATACATCACCCCTTTAGCTTTCTTGTAATGTACCAAAACCTGAATCTGATTATATTATTTTCTAATAGACTTGCTTTTTCCTTGGCAAGATTGTGTCAAGAACAAGTGATCATTGACCTTATTTTGCACACATCCACTCTCTAGCTGTCATATTAGTGCTAAAAGTTCAGTGTGCTATCTATTGCCAATCTTCATAGACTATTTCATGGTTTACCTTGACCATTTAAATGCCCTGATTTGGCACATTAATAGCATATTGCCTTCCAGATACCATGTTTATCAGTTGATTCTTTTCCATGCACACCTCTTACTCTCCTGTTTGTTCAGGACCCAGTATCTTGAAGCCTCCTTCACTCTTATTTAGAATATCCTTCTTGGTGTCCTCAGTTATTGTATATTTTTACATGTTTGTACAGTACAAGGAGGGAGCTTAGTAACGCTAATGGGACCCCATCTCATTAACATTCGGAAGCATACAAATTCTTATATTTTTGTATGCTGTTTGCATTGACCATGTCTTCAGTCATTTCTTTTTATTTATCCATCACTTATACTGTAAGATTACTCCTTTATGTTTTTTTATCAAGTTTCTTCCTAATTTCATATTATGTAATTATGTATGGAGAGGGACTTTTACTTTTTTTCGTTGGAAGCTCCAGTCACAAACAAAATTCCACATCAAAGCCAGGCCTTAATTGAAATATAAAGAGGATTATGAAAGGGAAAAAGAGGAGACAAGGAAAAGTATTTACAGATTTTGGAGAAAGTGAAAAACCTGTCTTTTAAAATGCGCCAGGTCCTAGTCATGAGAAGTTAGAGAGTTCCAAAGCTTGGAGGCACATGGAAAGAGACAGATATACCAAAATGGCCCACTTGTGGGACTCCATCTCTTGAACATTCACCATCATACACCATTCTTATACTTTATAACAAGTTTTGTGCTAAATTTCATGTTATGTCATCTGATTGGTCTTTCCCTTCATAACATGGACTGCTAGTTAGATATTTTCTTATACATGAATTGAATGCAATTATTATATATGCTTATATGCTAGCAAACAGTTGTTATCTTTAACCATTCTCCCAAGATATGACTCTGGTGACATGTTAGGTATATCTTCTAAGACTTTCTCATATAGATTCCTGCAGCTTGTGTCCTGCTACTTGATAATCATATTTAGGCCTTCTTTCATTGAAGCCCTTCCTTGTTACTTTACATTTACCCTTATTGAAGTTCATCAACCATGTACGAGGCCCACTTTGTAGTTTGTCAAGGTCTCCTTGTAAATTGATGCAATCCCCAGTCAGCTGCATATTAACATAATTGAAAATAAATATTCTTTTGATAGTAAAGATATAAAGTTAGAAAATGATTTTTTCATATTTGTCACATCATATTATGCGTGTTGCTAATAAAGTTAGAAAATGATTTTTTCATATTTGTCACATCATATTATGCGTGTTGCTGGTTGATACAATGTACACTTAAAAAGTTGCAGATTCAAAATGATTAAAGTTGAAATATTGTAAGTTAAGGCATAGGTATAGAAACTTAAACTTTTGAATTTTGATAGAAATTAAAAGAACAGAAAGAATAGAAAATGAAGATATGAGTGTTGAGCAGAGTAAGAAATCTCTTGATAACCATATGGTTAGCAGTGTATTGAAATTGAACAGACATTTAGGGTACTTATAGGTTGAATTCTCTCTCAAAAACAATTTGTTGTAGCATGATTGGAGGGGTAGGGGCTAACCAAGCAACGCATGAATAGATTCATAGTACAAGCAGATAACATTGAAAGGTTTTTCATTATCTCTATAATTTTAGAGTACTATTCTATCTATAGTGAAGCTTATTATACGTAGGGAAGACATTCCATCATTGAAAAACAGGAAATGGAGATGCAAGTTTAACTTAGTATGCAGAGAAAATTAAGAAGTGTTAGAATATCATGGTATGCTATACGTACCTCAGAAATGAACAGAAGTTATGGATACATGAATAAACATAGAGGCTGAATGCACAATATCTACCATGAATGAATGGAACATTTATGATAATTGTTGATTGATGAAAAACCCTTGGAGCTTGAACAAATGTGGAACTCATGTTTGATGTCTTTGCTCATCATTCAGTAATCGTGTGTATAGTGGTTGTATTTCTTGACTTTTGGTATGTACAGAGAAGAATTTGTCAACTTTTATCTTGTCATTTTTTTATGGGTCATTTAAATGATAGGTTGATAGATGCATTTCTAAATATGAGATATACCTGTAAAGAGATGTGATGAACACCCAGATGTGCTGGCGAAGGCCAATGGAACTGCGAGCATCACCCCACCAGCATCTGAAGCTGGAAATGACGATGAAGTTCTGGCAAGTGTTCTAGACCAGGGAGAGGATTCCAAGGAAATGGTTGAGGAAACCAGATTGGGTGAATCAGAGAAGAAAAGAGCTCATAAAAGCATGTTAGAAACACATTCCTCTTGTGTGGTAAAAAGACCTAGGAGGAGCTTGATAGATGTCTATATGACGAAACCACAAGATGTTGAGGGAAAAAAAAACATTCCAAAGGATGACAGCAAAACAGAGGAAGCAGAGTATGAAGTTGAAACCATCATAGCCTTCAAGAAAAGTCAGGTGAGTAGTTGTTATATTGTAAGTTTTTGATTTAGAAATGAGAAAGCATTTTATGGATATTCAAATATCAGGGTTTGGAGTGAAGTTAAATGTCTATGGTTATTTAGAACCTATTACATAAGAACAATAACACAGCTGTTTTACCATTTGTAAGTACAGGGCCAGAAATTTTTGTGAAATGTTTGCTTAAATTTCAGATCAAGAAATGTGTCTTTGAAGTTCATAAATCTGCTTTTCCTCTTATGGTATTTAATTCCTAACAGAGTTGAAGGACTATAGTTTGCTGGAGAGGGGCTGTGGAAAGAGAAGGTGGCTGTTCCACAGAATTGTCATAAATGAAAGGCACAGGCTGAAAAGTTTTAAAAAAGATGGTAGATTGGAATGAAAGCAAATGGATTTTGAGAAAGGGAGGATATCATATTTGAATAAAAACAAATGAATATTGTAAAAAGGAGAACAACTTACTGTTTTGGGAGTAAAGACATCAGCAGAGTGTGAGAAAAAGGAGTTAGACAAACAAGCATTGTAGAGTGATGGCAATAGGATAAGGATTTTGAGGTATGGACGAAGTATTTTAAAGTACTTATTGGATTAATAGGTACAGAAAAGTAGGATGTGAGTTAAGTGGGATCGGAGTTTGATAGATTATGTAATAGGTGTCCAGGACAAGATACTACATAGGAGGTGGTTAGAAAAGTAATGATACATATGAAAGGGGAGGTAAGTGTGTATTGGGTTATAGAAATGATGACATTGAATTTCAATATACCTTCCCGAATCTTGTAAAAGTGATGTACATTATAGTGTTTTTAAACTGATTTTGATACGATTCATATACACTTGATCATTTTATGGATTGTCATTATTTTGTCATATCTGCTGCACAATTTATCCAAGTACTCATTTAGATATTTGTCATTTGTCAAAGTGTTTTGCTCAGTTATTCTCTCTCTGTCTAAAAACCTTTCCTTTGTTTGTTGTAATTTGACTTTTAAAAATCAGACTGGCATCAGATATTTATTTTTATATGAACTTATTAATTATGTTTATTTTATAAACTACTGGTGGGCTGATAGAGGAGGTGTAATAGTTTATGTTGAGAACTTGTTCAGAGCATTAGTATTATCAGAATTCACATCAGCGTACTAATTCAGCGAATGAATTTTTTTTTTTTTTTTCAACATATTGAAGAGACTCTGACCAACTGCAGAATCTGTTGGCGTGAAGATGACATCTATTTTTTGGAGAAAATTCATATTCTTCCCTAGAAACTAAGACTTCAATAGTATTCATTTTTATTCCCTAAGCCTTTCACTGCTTTGAACTTTGGTTCAGCCCCTCACCTCTATTTCCTCCTAGTCCATCTCTGCCTCTCATTGCCTCCACTTCTGATGTGTATTCTGTAAGTCAGCTTCTTTGCTTATTCCCTCTACATGTCTGTACCATTTCACTGCACTGTGCTCAATTCTCTGTTAGTTTCTCTCAACCCTCCTTACAACACACGTTGTGCTCTGGTGTTTCATATCTAACACATTCATTTTCTTATGTCCTTTTGTATTTAGGTTGCAAGACTCACAGCCATGCATCACCATTGGGCTGGTTACACCTTAACCTTACCTACATTTTCCCTCATGGAGAGTGACCTCACCTACCACACACTCCCTAGTGTACCAAGGACCTTTATCCTATCCCCTCACCCACTCTATAATCATTTGCACTTTCAGAGTCCCATCTGTTATTATGTCAACTTCCAGGTACTCAAAGCACTACACTTTCTCCTGGTTCTTCCCATTCAGACTCACTGAAAACAACTCCCTCCCCCCAAAGCAAATCACATAACTATACATTTATTCACATTACCACTTTAACCATGTCTTTCACACACACACACACACACACCCAAACTCAGATTATAGCATCTGCACTTTCTCACTTGAGTGTGTCACCAGAGCTGTGTCATCTGCAAACAACAGTGATTCTAATTAAAATGAGATTCAGGATATTGAGCTTTGGTAAAAGTGACACAGAACTCCTTCCCGTGAAAGATAACTTTTGCTATACAATTAGCACACCTGGAGGCATCCCAGCTGGTGAATTAATACTGATCCCATGTACAATCAGTATAAAGCTGTACAAGGAAAATCATATAGCCCTCTTAGTACCAGGGGTGATATTTCATGTGTTGGATTTTGGTTGACTGTGCCCATTTGAAAATTATAGAAGCAAGATTATGATCTGAGGACCCCAGTGGGGAAGAAATAGTGCTAATAGTGAGAGGGTTCCATGGTAAAGGATAGTTGAGTAAGTTAGTTGTCATGGGAATCAGGACTTTTTTAATGTGATTAGTTCCTTCTGGTTCATTGGGATCATCCTGAGTAGAACCAGCCTGATGTAAGAATATTTTCATGACAGTAAATGTTCCAACTGGCCTTGCAGAAGATACACAGACAGACATTTGAATAAATGCTCTCATATACTTCCACTGTATTTTTTTATAGGGACATTATTTTTACAACGTATCATGGCGAGGCTATGGACCTGAAGATAACACTTGGGAGCCTTCAGAAAACCTAACAGGGTGTGAGGAGATACTGTTGGAATTTTACTTAAAAAGATTAAAGGAGCGAGAATCTACAACAAGTGATGAGTAAGTACACCAGAGAACCTGTTCTCTTATGTTTATCTGAGAACATAATAGGATTGATTGGTTAAGTTCAATTATGGCGTAGGGAGAGGGTGCCAGTTAATAATTAATTGACATATAATGATTTGGTACGTACCCGAGGCGAATTTACCAATATTATTTATATTCTCCATATGTCATCTATTTTATTGAATACCTCACTCATGAAAAGTTAGGTTCAGTACATCCATTTCCTGCTTTACAAAAAACTGTTTATTTTCTTGTCACACTCTGACTTTTCCAGATTGGCCTATCAAATGATGCCACTGGATACAAGTACTTGGCATTTGATTCGCAAGGCCCTATTATTTCACATAAATCATCCAAGTCAGCAAGCAGTTCAGAACAGCATTGTACTTTTGGTCTCCCAAAAGCCTCCTGTTTTAAAGACCCAGAAGGAAATTGATGATCTGGTAGACAAGGCTTTGTATGCCAAAAAGGTGAGCTGAAAATTTTTTACAGTATATCCCTGGGGATAGGGGAGAAAGAATACTTCCCATGTATTCCCTGCATGTTGTAAAAGGCGACTAAAGGGGGTGGGAGTAGGGGGTTGGAAACCCTCCCCTCCTTGTATTTCAATTTCTAAATTGGGAAACAGAAGAAGTCAAGCGAGGAGTGCTCATCCTCCTCGAAGACTCAGATTGGGATGTCTAAACGTGCTTGGATGTAACCAAGATGAGAAGAAAGGAGAGATAGGTAGTATGTTTGAGGAAAGAAACTTGGATGTTATGGCTCTGAGTGAAACAAAGCTCAAGGGTAAAGGGGAAAAGTGGTTTGGGAAAGTCTTGGGAGTAAAGTCAGGGGTTGGTGAGAGGACAAGAGTTAAGGAAGGAGTGGCACTACTCCTGAATCAGTTGTGGGAATATGTGATTAGAGTGTAAAAAAGTAAAGTCTAGATTGTCTGGGTAAAACTGAAAGTGGATTGAGAGACTGGATGCATTTGTTCATGAGAAGAGATCATGAGAGGCAAGTGTTTTGGGAGCAGCTGAATGAGTGTGTCAGCAGCTTTGATGCATGAGACTGGGTTTTAGTGATGGGTGATTTAAATGCGAAGGTGAGTAATGTGGCAGTTAAGGGTATAATTGGTGTACATAGGGTGTTCAGTGTTTTAAGTGGAAATGGTGAAGAGCTTGTGGATTTGTGTGCTGATAAAAGACTGGTGATTGGGAATACCTAGTTTAAAAAGTCCTGTAACCCCTTTTGTGCTATTGATGTTAAGCATCACAGAATAATGCTACTTTAAAGTTAGGGGATGAAATTAGATACTGGTATTAAAACTACTTATATTAAAAGAAACAAATAATACAAGGGAAAAAGAAATACATTAGTTTACCAGGCACAAACAGTTACCGTAATGATTCAGGGAAGTTTTCAAACCAAGAGATCTCTTCATCTTTATGACCCAATGATCACAATGAAAATAGTACAGGGGTTAGGGGGACATAATGCAACAATCACAATGAACATAGTACATGGGCGAGACAATGATACAGTAATCACATTGAAGTACCAGGCGAAACATAATGTTTACTTTGTTTTGTGTTTCCAGAAAGATCGTTATAATGCAATAGTCAAAATCCTGGTAGAAGATAGGATTTTGAAGGAGTTACAAGGCAAGCGGAAGAAGCAGCTGGCAGAACTTCGCTTATGGGAACGTAACATGAATACCATCTGCTCTGATCCTGCTAAACTTTCAGTAGAAAATTATGTTGATCTTGAACTTCCCCCCTTTGATTTCATTTATATCAATGAGTGTAGAGTGAGTATTTTATTCATATTGGTATTGAACCAATTTGATTGTGTTGACCATATGATATGAGGTATCTTGTGCATTCCATTCTTGTGATAGCTCATTAATTACATTTCTTAATGTTCAAACCATCTCGTCTATACCTTAGCCTGATATATTTTCACATTTACTCCCCTTTTCTTTCCTCACTTACTGTCAGCATCACGTGTAAATTCTTGGCCATTATTGCTTACATTCTTTAGAAACCACTCATCCTGCTTGAGCATAATGATCATCATCATAATTCATCTCTGTCTTATTTTGAATCTTTATCTTGCCTTTCTCCACTTTCAACCCATAATGATTATTGAGGGCAAAATTGATATCATAATACCAAATGATCATTTAATGGATGTGCCATTACAGAAGAAATTTGTGCATTTGTATGCCATAGACAGTTATCTTGCATGATTTTAATTAACTGTTAGAATGAGGTGGAAATAATTCCATGTTCATATATAGATTTAAGAATGTATACATGTAGCCCCATCTCCACCTGTCGCCTATGCATTTTCAGGAATCAAAGAACTTTCACCTTACCACAACTTGAATTGGTACTTATGTTGCTGTTTATGACACACAAACTATCAAGTGTTACTGTTCTTGCCATTTTAGCTAATGCAATGATTAAATCTCTCTGTATCTGACATGAATTCATACATCCTATGTAGTCATGTGTTCATGAAATTTATTTCTTCACAGGCTGGTGAAGGAGTTACAGTACCATCAGATCCAGTAGTTGGTTGTGAATGTACGGACTGTGCCATTAACTACAAATCATGCTGTCCAAACCAGATGAACAGTTGGTTTGCATATAACAGATATGGTAGATTAAAGGTAAGGTAATCTCCAATTTATCAATCTATATCTGATGTCCATTCCCTCTGGGAACTCTCTCAAGAGGGGTGGCTGCAGCAAAAGATTCCCCATGACTGGTGAACTCCATTGCCTCTTCTTAGCCTCTGGTGCCTCACCCTTAACAGGCAACTGGCAGAGGGCAACTTCAGTGCATTGTTTGTAGAGACTGCTATTACATTATGTGTCTGTTTAATGTTCCAACGTACTACTTGTACCTAATGCTCCCAGCTAATGTTCCTACCTTCTACTTCTACTTAATGCTCATGTCTTATATTCTTACTACTACTATCTATTACTCATCATTTTGCCAATTTCTGAATTTTGGGCAATTTTGCATATATGCAGCTTTTTCATGTTTCACTATTGTTTTTGTGTTTTGAGGGAATATGGTTTGGATTCCATCTGATTTTGGAGCTAGATTTTCTTTGAACTGATCTAGTTGGAGGCTGAGAAGATGGAAGGATAGTGAAAGAAGTTTTGAGTTGTCAGGGCCTGAACAAGTAGGAGAGTGAAGGGCTTGTACATGGAGAGATCAGGGCCTGAACAAGTAGGAGAATGAAAGGCTTCTATATGAAAGAGTGAGTTGAAGTGTTGTGTAAAAGAGCTGAACCAGGGCATATAACATGGTGAGCAGAAACCAAGGAAAGGTTTATGAGGCTTTGTATATGGCCATACCACCTTAACTTGTTGGTGTTTTTCATCTTATCCATTAACTTTAGTGCTTTCATTGTGACAATATAGATTTGTGAAATTGTTTTCGTTGTGAGTGACCATACTTTTGACCCAAATATCGAATTGGGTCTTAGATAGCATAATTGTTTTGCATTTCATTGGTACATTTCTGTCATTATATGGTTTAGCAAATGAATTTTCCGTGTGTACTTGATAGTACTTGATACTCCCAAGTAGTTAGAATTATTTGTTTTAGTTAGTGGTCTACTATGCATATGTTACACTTTTCTGTTTCTCATTTTACATCACTGACTTTCGTACTTTCTCTTCAGACAGTAGGACCACTTGTTCATTGCATCTCTCTCTCTCTCTCTCTCTCTCTCTCTCTCTCTCTCTCTCTCTCTCTCTCTCTCTCTCTCT
>JAUUDZ010249870.1:0-17103 GCA_032361705.1 Panulirus versicolor | reverse complement strand
ATCCTCACCTGGCCCCCTTCTCTGTTCCTTCTTTTGGAAAATTAAAAAAAAATGAGAGGGGAGGATTTCCAGCCCCCATATTTATTTATTTTGCTTTGTCGCTGTCACCCGCGTTAGCGAGGTCGTGCAAGGAAACAGACAAAAGAATGGCCCAAACCCACCCACATACACATGTATATACATAAACGTCCATAAACATTTCAGCGTATACATACACAGACATATACATATATACACATATACATATTCATACTTACTGCCTTTATCCATTCCCATTGCCACCCCACCACACATGATATAGCAGATGATCAGGCTAAGGGATTCAGAGATGAGAATTATTAACATAGAAATATAAGAGGCTAAATAATTAGTTTTTTTTTTAAACAAAGGACATTACAACCCCAAGTGAGATAGGATGGGAAAGGGGTCTTAGAAAGCAATGAAAATACTGTGAGATCCATCACTGACCTACATAAAGCTTGTCCTCATGAAATCTCCCTATGAGTTGAATGAATGTGCAAATACACTCAACAAACTGCCCAAAATGTTCTTTAACAATATGCTCGAGCAAGGATAATGCTAAGGTACTGGAAGATGGCAAATTGCACTGAACTTCAGATCAATCCCCAAACAAGTAAGTGCAGTGTGTAATGTACTGGAAAAATAATCAGATGACTTGCAATGGAGAAGTTACATAAGAGAGAAGCATCATGAACTCAGAAAGGTTATGTGTAACAAATCTCTTACACATAAGACAAAGTGAGGTCTATTTTAAGCAAAAGGAAATGATGGTCAAATTGCAGGTTCCAGACTGCCAGACAGTGTCGGACACTATACCACACAGGAAGTTTGTAAAGAATCTGGCTCTTCAAACACGAATTAGGGGTACTCTTTTGCTCAATAGAGGATTACCTTAGTGGAATGAAACACAGTAAAAAAAAAAAGGGGGGGGGGGCATTCTTGAAATGGGCAACTGTTATGAGTGTAATGCCGTAAGGCTCAGTCATAGGACCTTTGTAAATAACCTATAAAAAGGCCTGCATTCATACCTACACACATTTGTGGATAATGGCATGTTCACAATAAAAGTAAAGAATGGTGATTATAAGAGCCTGCAAGGTATGAAGAATAAAATCTACAGTGGGTCTTACAAATAACATGAAATTCACCTGAAGGCAATGTAATAAGGATTGGACACTGAAAGAAGGCCAGTAAAATTACAAACCAGAAGGAAACAAGCACAGGACTGTGCGAATAGCACTGCAAAACCTGTCACTAGGGTTCCAAATCAAGAAAGCTAAGTTAAAGTGTTTGCAAGTATTAGAATAGCATTTAAGTACATGTGCAATGAAATGTTTTGCAGGTTATTCACATCAGAACAAAACTAGAATATGCTAATGAGTCTAGCCTGTCACTCCACAAAGATATAATTCAGATGATCCAGAGGAGAGCAACAGAAATGGTGCAGTACTTTGTTTAAGGGAGCCAAACTACAGAGAGGTGCTGGACACTGGCGAGTTGCCCACCAAAGAGAACAGACAAGTAATGAGAGACAATCACAGCTTTCCAATTTCTAAATTTGATCAATGTCAGTGTTCAGTTTTTCATGACATGCAGTGATTGACAGAACTATCGAAAGGCATTGTAAAAAGCTAAACAAGAAACCTACACAAAAGAAAGTAAGGAAGCACTGCTTCAGTAGTAGGGTGGTGGATGAATGAAATGAGCTTTGACAAAATGGTGAATGCAGGTAAGTCTGAAAAGCTGAGTGATGGTAGATAAAGCTTAAGAGACTAGTGCCCACAAGTTTGGAACTGTCTTCATACATTGTGGAAACGAACTTACAAACAAGTAATTAAACATAAATATTTGCAATTACAATCCATATACTAAAGCTCCTAAGTTTTTCAAGTTACACATTAAACTGCCCTTATATATCTCTCAAGTATTTCTACCTTTTTTCAAATTACAGTTTATTGAATAATTTGCAATTCTGTAACTAACGACTCAAGTTTTTAATTCTGACCCCACAGGCTGACAGTTGATAGAAAATTTTAGTGTCACTGATATTTAGTGGAAAACTATAAACATTACCAACTGACTAATGTCATCAATTTACTATCAAAAAGACTTTGGCATTTGTCACATGCAAGAAGGAGATTCCTGACATTGCTAATTCATAGGCCATGTATTGCATAAGGCTTATGTGTGCATCATCTGTGAATTAAAATGTTTTTAAATCTAATATGCGGTGAAACAATATAACCACCATGTGTTACTGATTTAGCCCTAACTTTGCATGTATGGACAAAAATGAATGGATGATCTGGCATGAGGCATTATGACACTGAACATATCAATATAAGCTGAAAATACATTTCAGTACAATGCATGAATGAAGTAGCAATGTGCAGCACCTAAAAATTATAGGCTTAAACAAGAGCTTATATGGATATGTATGTTAACATGACAATGATAAAAGATATTAAGTGAGTATTGTGAACTACCATACTCAACAACTTACCTGCCCATCTCGACTCATGTGAACTTGCATGTTGTCATTGTATGGATTATACAGTCTTCGTGTTTGGTGGAAACCTACATTCCATTTTTTCAACCATTCAATCTGGAAAGATTGAAATAGACTTACATGGAAATTCTGTCACCTGAGCCATGTCATCTGAAAACAAAAAAATGATTCCCCTTCCATGCCTTCCCAATTCTAGCAAAATGCAGACTGTCTCTCACTCTAAGACCCTTGGACCTTTGCATTTACCTCCCTCACTATCCTGTCCATTAAAAGATTAATCAACCATGGTGACATCACACATCCTTGACGCAGACCCACTTTCATCAAGAACCACTCAACACCTCCTCACTTCTCAGTGGTGATGTGCTGTTATAGGGATGAACCAACCACTGCATATTAAGAGGTTAAGATAAACCATGAAGAGAGTGTGTGATGCTTAGCTGTGAATATTCGGCTCTGGTTTATGATTGTTGTAGAGTTTCTTCCTGTTGTTACCTCAGGAGGGAAAGGCAGTCAGGTGTGTAAATAATGAAAACATTCGAAGTGGGACATGTACCATCAACAGAGAGGACAGTGACAATATAGGAAAAAAATTATAAAAAAGAAAAAAAAAGCAGAAACTAGAAAATATTTGTTGATCCATATAACACTCTAGTTAGAAATTGTCCAACTGACATGCAGCAGGGGTGTTTATATTACAATTGGCACATAATCATCCTTTAAGAAGAATTGGTAATTGTAAATAGAAGCTAGAAGGACCCAGGGGAACATCTTTGGGGAACCGGATCTCTGAAAGAAGTAAAAGATTCAGAGTGATAACAGACTATGTATATTTTACAGCTGCATATGGTAAAATGACTGAAAGAAAAAAAGCAGGTCTGCTAAACTGTGAGGGAGATGAGTAGGGCTGACAATGCTGTTGTACGAGTCTACCCTCTCACTGTCAACAAAAGGCCTTAAGATTCTTGGTACCCATATGACACCATGTACAAGGGGGTTTATCCTTTGAATGTTTCATGAAGTTTAAGGGTCACATGAAAAAGATAAGACAAAAGCATGAAGAAATATGAAAATGTGATCAAAGGCCCTGACTAATGCACAATGCATTTAATATAAGACAGATCAGACTTACAAAAAAGGGCTATTCAGTTGCCTTCTATACAACAAAATACTACATCTATTAGCTCAAAGGAAATCAATATTCACACATCAGCGCTTGTAGGAGTAATAAATCTGCTTAAGGGAATGGCAAAGTAAAATTTTTTGATAGTCTATTAACAGTTACTTCCTAAAAAGTAAAAAATATATTTTATTTGGGATCTAGTAACTGACCACTTTTTATTCTTTAATGTGCTCAATTTCTTCTAAACCTTCAATGTTTTATTCTATACCTTCCATCCTTACATAATCTATTTCTGATAAATTGTATTATAACCTCAACCTCCATCTTCTGTGCATTCATTTTCAAAATTCCTGCAATCAGACACAACAAAACCTGCTTTTATTTACATCCACATCCAGTCTTCTCTACTAACATATTCCTCCACTCTTTTTTTATTTCTTACTGTTTCTAAATCAACTATTATATCACACAAGACTCACCTTGTATAGTGATCCTAGGGTGGGTCCAACATTGGTAATATCTGGACATTTTTCATCAGTTTTCTCTCCAGTAAACCGAGCATAACCATTAAACTGCCCTCCTCTATGAAGTGTAAAAACTAAAATAACAGGACCAGTCTGCAAAAACAGAAAAGATAACTCTTTCCTATCTTAAACAACAAAAAGTTGCAAGGTACTTAACCTTCTCAGAATGAACCTGTACAATTGTGTTTCCTGTGACAGTGAATAAAATGGCAAAATTATTTCAGGATGAACTAAGTGATAAGTAGTACATTTAATAAGAAAGTCGTTGAAAAGCAGTGGAATGAAAAGGAATATGGCCAAATCTTTGATGTACTGTTTTCTTGCAATTTAGTTCCCTATTTCATTCATCATATACACGGGACTTTGCTGATCTCTTTTGAAATACCATTTCCTGGGCCTAGCAAGTAACAGAATCCATAAGGAGGAAGAGGGTCAAATGTCAGTTGCTAAGTGGTATCCCTGAATGCCCTCCCACTTTTACTGATGTACTGGAACTCCATGTTTGTAACTAGGTTACCATAAACCCTGAGGGTTTGAGATAAAATCAAATTAAACCTACCAGAAAGTACAGCAATACATGCATATATAACAAAGTTTTGAAAAGAAGTATGCATTGCCAAGATGAAAGTGAGTAAATTACTTGCTTGGATTTTTTTCAATATAACTCATTGTGAGACTCTTTATATCAATAACAGTGAACTAATTCAAAATGTTCTGGAAGAAGATATCATAGTAAGATATTAAACACATCAGAAACATAAGATTTCCAGTGATGCCACAAAAAACTGTAAAAATGAAAACTTAAAACTCTGCACTGACATACAGTACAACAATACACATGTGGAAATAAGATCCTTTAGTAGGAAGCCAGTGAGACGAATGACACACACAATGATCCCAAAAGTAATAGGGATTTGTGTGACATATTACAAAAGACCACAGCTAAAGCTTCTGCCATAGATAACAGCAGCTTGAACTAATGAAAAATTCTGTATATCATTCATTGCATTATTTTTTACTAATATTTGGTAACATTCCTGAGGATGAAAGAGGAAGAATACAAACCATGTATCACTTGTTTATCAAAAAAGGTGACTAAAAGTAGGTAATCCTCCCCTATTGTGTTAACTTTCCACAACTGGAAAACAGAAAGAGCCAAGGAAGGACTTTTTCTTAAAGGCTCGGTTATCTTTCCTAATGCTACTTCACTGTAGGAGAGGCGTACATATATTAGCTCAAAAGTGGAGGCGTACATATATTAGCTCAAAAGTGAAAAGTAATCATCATCAAAACCAGAGTTCCCTAACAGCATACACACTCCAGACATTATATGTAACACATTTCCTAATTTGGGGAACTTTTTTAACCTCCACTGAAATCTGTGTGTAAAGAAAAAAATGAAGATATTCTACAGACATACAAGGGCACAATCTTGGGATATAATCAACTTATCCAGAAAGTATTGTTCCTTAGTCCACTTGTATAAACCTCAACATTTCATGCATCAGTGAATTCATCTGAGATAATAAACATCTAATGTGAAGATGAATCATAATCCAATGAGATACATTCAATTTATTACACTAAGATAAGGAATGATCTGGTTTCACGAAGACAATTCTCAAAGAAGGCCTAGGAAATATTTCCCCATGTCCCTACCATTAACAGTGGATACACACTAAAAATGATGTTCCTCAATTAGTTTTGCTGTTTCATGGGTTACCAAAAGCAAATTTTGGTAAGAGGAAAATTATTTTAATCATAAAATACAGGAACTACCCTACATACCTGAGAAGCCTGGATAATTTTCTTTTCTGTATTGTGTGTGAATGCCCACAAAGATGTATGATGGGATGCCTCCAACTGCTTGTACATGGATGCCTTGATGATGAAGTACCGCGGCTTGTTGGTGTTGCTTCCTCCTTCTCCACCACCAATGTTGCTGTTACTCATCTTACTACTGTAATTTCCTACCACATTTTGCATTGTGATTAGAACAATACATTTTATATTTTTGAATCAATGTACTAAATTTGTCATAAAAACCCTTCAATGAATGCCAGATGTCATTAAAAAACTCAAATTGGTGTTATGTTGGCATTATATTCTACTTATGTGAAAGGGAGTGAGCAGCAAGATTGGATAAGACAAATGTCAGGGATGGAGTTTTTGAGGAGAGTTTTTAGAGTTAAAAAAATCATATATGAAATTGAAAAAAGATATAGCATGAGAATAATCTCTATGCAGTCTTATCAAAACACACTTCTCTGGCAGGCTCCAACTCCTTGCACCTCCCTGGGTCCTATCTCCAAAATATTTCCTCATTCCCCACCCAGAATGCTGGGCTGTCTTTCCCTCATTCTGTTTCCTTCTACCTTACTTCTACATATGTCTTGCATACTTGTCAGCATGCATCCTCTCCACTACAAGGTGCTTTTCTTCACCCACCATGACACCAAATCCCTTATGTAGCTAAACATTTAAACACAAGAAAACATGAAAAACTTCATGTACAATCTTGATTGCAAAACATGCTAAAAATTCTAGTAACAAAAAATAACCAAAAACTTCCAGAGCAATTCTCACATGAATCCTTATTAAATCCATCTGCCAACTGCATTATACTAGAAAATCTATCCATTTATCTATATCTTTGATGCCTGTTCCCACCTGGGGGTGGCCATGGCAACAGTCTCCATAACTAGTGAACTCCAGTGTTGCTTCTTAGCCTATAGTGCCTCATCCACTTAACTGGCCACCGGCAGAGGGCAACTCTTAGCACAGTTTTTGCAAAGGCTTCTACCTAATGTTTCAGTGTTCCCAATGACTAGTTCTACCTAATGCTCCTGCCTAGTGCTCCTATCTACTACATCTACCTAATGTTTCTACCTAATGCTTCTGCTTAAATGTTCCTCCATACTACTTCTATTGCTCCTACCATTTTGTCAAAAGGCAAGGCAAGTGCACAGTGCTCACCAAAGGAAAATCTAGAGTTATGAAGAACGAGCTGTGTAAGTTAAAAGTGGTCAAGCTGTCCACAAACATACAATCTCTCCTTGTCACGCATAACACCTGATAACACTTAATTCACTCAACTCATTCTTCGTAACTCTTGATTTTCCTATGAGCACTACGTATGAGCAACAGATAAAAGAAACAATTAGAAAAGTTAAGTAGAAAAGTCAGACAGGAACATTGAGTACAAACATTATGTAGTAAAAGGTATGAGCATTAAGTAGTAAGCAGGAACATTATGAAGGAGCCTCTGAAAACACTGCTTTAGAGATGATCTCTCCCAGTGGCCTGTTAAGGGTGAGGCACTAAAGGCTAAAAAGTAGCACTGGAGTTCAACAGTTAAGGAGACTCTTATAACATGGCCACCCTTTGAGGGAGTTCCCAAAGGGAATGGATGTAGACAGATATGATATAATCAATGGGAAAGAAAGGTATGAATCACTAAAACAAATAACAATGAAATGAAGCCATGTAACAATAGAAATGCATAAAAATTCACCTTTTGAGTCTTTGTTTCCCAGTTTATTTCCTCCAGTGGCATTGCCTCCTCCACTGGTAGTGGAGAGAGTTGTTCTGATTGGCGTTGATACAAAAGACGAGGCTGCCACAGAGGCTTTACTGCTGATGGTAGTAGCCTGAGTACTGTTAGGATTCATGAAAGTGTTTGTACTTGAAGAAGGACTAGTGATACTGCTGGTGTTGATGTTAGAAAATGATCTACATGAAGAGGTGGTGGTGGTACTGGTGTCTGAGCTGGATTTATTTCCTGTGTTAGATGTAAAAATGTTTGTGGAATTGTGACCTGTGCTAGAAAATCCTGCTCCAGGTGGGCTAGAAGTAAATAAGGTAGATGTGACAAGGCTGGAAAAACCACTGGCTGGGTTGTTGGGGAGGGAAGCAGATGGACTGGTAAATGATACTGTTCCCGTTAATCCAGTTTTGGTGACTGTGCTCGAGTTGGTTGAAAACTTTGATAAAGAATGAGGTGGGCCTATAGGAGGTGTGGCAGCATCACTGGTTCGCCGTGATGAAGACCGACTAGACTGGGAGTCTTCTGAAGTACCTCCAGACCATCCACCCTCTGAAGAAATAAACATTTTGTCATAGCAGTCTAGATATTCTTTTATGCATGAAGGAAGACGTTCGCCATAAAATTCATTCTCTCACCTTTTCTCACTCATAGACATTTAAAAAAATAATCTAATGAATGAGTAAATTTAGACATAATGAGTAATGAATCCAAACAGAGCAACAATAAAACATATGTTAAATAAAGAGTATTTAAATAAAAAATACAAGATTCAAAAATGCAAAAAATAAGTGAATGGATTAAATGTGTTAATGATCCTGAGACGATGTGAGTTTGGGTTAACTGCATGATGCACAGTTAAGAGTTCAACATTCTCAACTTCCTTAGAAAGCAATATGTTTCTTCATAAATCAGCTAATGCACATTACCTTCTTTCCAAATCTGATTACTTGCATGACCTGACACAGACTTGAACTTTGCATGCTCCTCATGGTACACTCGTGTGCTTAAAGCTTACAACATATATCTTTTAATTTTGCCTCTATATATCAGATACACACTTCATTCACTAATAGTCATGAACTGCTACAACTCAGGTATAGAGAGAAAATAATAAATAACATTGAAAAGAAGAGAAAATCTAGAAATATATTGCTTTCTGGACAAAATTACACTAAAACTTTCATGAAACATACTCTTCTCCCCTGAAGGAAGCTCCAGCAGCGAATCTTCCTCACCTCTCTCAACCCCTGCAACTAAACAAGTCACTACTTTCAATACTCAGTATAAAGAAGACTCATAATCATAAATGCCTTTGAAGAGTAAATGACAAATGACAAGAAGTTTTAATATCTATTAGTACAATGATCAATCTCACTTCAGTTTAACTACACACGGACAAACACTAAATTTCAAAATTAAGAGAGCTGCACAAGCTTACATTACCCAAAGAAGTTTGCTAAATATATCAACTTTGGCCTCCCCTAGCTGATTGAAAAGTAATTTGTGTACGATAAAAGGTTTAAGCTGGGAGTAAGAGGCAATACAATTTTCAGTAAAAACAAAGCAATGTCCTTCCCTGAAAAGGCTTCTTGGTAAATGCCAAGGTTTACATCATAAAGCTATTCATTCTAAAAACAAAAATGTTTTGGAATCACTGTTGAAACCACATACATATGAATTTCACTCTTCAAATCAAACATAACAGAGCAAACTGGTTGTCTACACCTAAAACAAAAGCAGTAAAAGCTTAGTCTTTCTGAGTGCATAAACTAGTTTACTGTGACTGTTTCCCTGGCATATGCCTTACAAAGTCAACATGGCAGACTCGGGTGACAAAAGTGGTTCATTCCACGACTATGCTCCTAAATAAACAGACCTTTTAACACAAAAGTCCAAGTTAGTCTTGCTTGGTTTAAGTGCAGTAACTGGCACCAATCAGGTAGAACCAATGAGTGGTTCTCAAACTTGTTTCTTCTTAGGCATACACCAATGATGTATATCAAGAAGTATCCTAAAGTGACAAAATTGATTATATGATACATGCTTTTTTGGTCACTGAGCCAAAATCACAGATCCTCAAATTCAACTTGCAAAATGCTTTTATTGACTGCAAAACATAAAAGCAAATGCATATAATGCATCAATGGAAAAAAAGGAGTAAACTTCTGATACATTAGCTTAGTGAAGTGAATACTCCTATTCTGATTCAAATGAAAGAGATATTATGGAGGTCAACCGTTAAAATGCTCTCTAAATCATTGTCTGCATCAGTATTTGAGAATAATCTAAACAAATAAATCAGACAGTATTTGAGAATAATCAAAACAAATAAATCAGAGTTCAAAGCTTTCATTTTCATAATGAGCTTCAGACACAAAGCTGAGGTGGCCTAGAAAATCTTGAGGTGAAGACAACTGCAAAACTGAAAATAACTGACAAAAAGGTTGTCTCTCTCCCAACTGGGAATACTAGTAATTGAACCGCTAACATCCACACAGACTTCATTTCCTTCCCAAGATATTAATGATTTTTTTTACCTTTACAGATGCTGTTTTCATCCATACAAAATGAGAGATAAAGAGAATAAAAGTATACTTTGTCTTGTAATATCCAAGGAGGGTCCACCACTCCACTGCTATCATAAATAAAAGTGAACTGTGATGCTTTCATGTATGTCATAAAACCTATTTTTCTACTGTACATCGTGATGTACTGAGTCTCATTATGCTTTAATTCATTTAGAAACAAAATAATTTATATACAAAATAATTTATATATAATAAATGTATATACTCTATTAGTAGCTTAATCAATAACATTTACATTTTTTTTTTTATACATTACTGTTTCCACTGTTGGCGAGGTAATGACAAGAACTGGTGAAGAAAAGACCTCATTCACTCACAATCTCATGATCATTCTCTATGAATCGTGCATTGCATCAAAACCCACAACCAGCTCCCAAGACCTTTCTGTGATTTCCCCTGGCTGCTTCATATCCACTCGTTCAGTCCACTGACAGCTTGTTGCCCATGCACACCAAACTGCTCCACACTGCTGTATCATCGGTGAGCAACAAATGATTCACTTCCCAAGCCCTCTCATCTCCAATGTACTGCATACTCACCCCTCTCTCCAAAACTCTTGTATTTACCTTCCTAACCACCCCATCTATAAACAAATTAAACAACCATGGGGATATCACACACCCATGCCGCACACTGACATTCACGGGGAACCAATCACTCTCCTCTCTTCCTACTTGTACACATGCCTCACATCCTCGGTAAAAACTTCTCACTGCTTCAAGCAACTTACCTCCCACACCATATACTCTTAAGACCTTCCACAAAGCATCTCTATTAACCCTATCATATGCCTTCTCCAGATCCATAAATGCCACACACAAATCCATCTGTTTTGTAAGTATTTCCTGCATACATTCTTCAAGGTAAACACCTGATCCACACATCCTTTACATATGTGTATACATATGTATATGATACAGCACTGGTGGCTGATTCGAGTGAGATTCTGCAGAAGGGGTGACTGAGTTTGGAAAAGTGTGTGAAAGGAGAAACTTGAATGTAAATGTGAATAAATGCAAGGTTAATAGATTCATAAGGGTTGAGGGACTAGTTAAATGGGGTACAAGTCTGAATGGAGAAAAACTGGAGGAAGTGAAGCATTTTAAATATTTGGTAGTGGATTTGGCAGCAAATGGAACCATGGAAGCGGAAGTGAGTCATAGGGTGGGGAAGGGGGAGAAGGTCCTGGGAGCAATAAAGAATGTGTAAAGAGAGAGAACGTTATCTCAGAGAGTAAAAATGTATGGTTGTCAAGTTGCACTCTTTTGACCCAGGTAACTGTCTTTTCTTTCTGCCTCACCCACTTGTGGACTCCTGACATTCTGTCCACAAACATACAATCTCTCCTTATCACACGTAACACTTAACAACATTGTACTCACAGAGCTCATTTCTCATAACTCTAGATTTTCCTGCAGTGAGCATTATGCACTATCCTTAACTTTTGGCAAACTGATAGGAGCAATAGATAGAAGTAATAGATAGGAATATTTAGGCAGAAACATTTGGTAGTAATGGGTACAAACATTCAGTGAGAGTATTTGGTAGAAGTAAGTTGTAACATTAGGCAGGAATATTATTAGGTAGACACAGGTAAACGCAGTCACTAGAAACAATAAGTAGGAACCTCTGCAAATACTGCACTAGATTTGCCCACTACAGCTGTTAAGGGCGTGGTACTAAAGGCTAAGAAGGAGCAATGGAGGACACTAGTTATGGAGATTATATTGCTGTGGCCAAACCCTTGAGGGAGTTCCAGGATGGAACAAGCATCAGAGATATTGACAGACAGAACAAGATAGTCCACATATGTCGTAGGTGTGGGACACCCAACAGACAAGCCATGCACAAGTCCATATTGTAAAGCCTATTGTTTCCCAGACTCAAGAGTGTAATTCTGGTATTTCACGTGTCACTGCCTTTTTCAAATCAAAATGCTTCGCTTCAGTCAAAAATGAAAGCTCTTATCAAGACCAGGCCTTCAATGAAATATAAAAAAATGTTTTTATGTTTTAGGAGAAAAAGAAGGAAAAATAAAAAATCTAAGAGGTAGTTCAGAGCTCTTGGGAAAAATATTGGGAGGTAAAGAGTTCCAAGGCTCTGAGGTCTAGTGAAAGAATCAACCACACAGGTGCATCCCTAAGCTGTCAAAATTCATTCAGTAATCATGTGATTCAGAGGATTTACTAATATCCTATGGTCTAGCTAATGGCTGTGGCACAATTCCTGGGATCAGAAACCAAAACTATATCTTTAGAGGGGAAGGGAACCGATACTGTAGTGTATAGCAGATGGATCAAATCTTAAGGTCAGACTTGGTGGGCTGAAAACTTGCACCACTTTAGACTAGACTCTGCTAAAAGGTTTGTACAGCTACAACTACCAGTAGATACACTAGACGTACTCTCAGCAAGACCAATCCTTCCTTCATAAGTGGAACAACTGTTCAGAAAAGGAAATTCTTTGGCATCGTCACAGGACTCCCAGTTTCTTATTAGTTGACTTCACTATATATGCAATTTGGGTTTTCCATGATTTCCAAGAGAGATTAGGTGTTATGGTGATACAAAAGATTTTGTAGAATCCTGGCAAAGCAATGCCATCACAAAAATGAAATGTTATATGGGGGTCTTAGATAGAGAAGTAGGAGGAAGTTTGGTTTTTAAGTGTTAAGCTTCACTTTGTTACATCTATGCATGAATAATTATTGTCAATCTTCTTTAACTACACTTTGCAATTTCTAAGCATAGATTTTTCTGCTTGACAAAAGATGAAAGGGTTATATCATACAAAAAGGCAAAATAAACAACTTGATTATGAACATGATAATATAACCGAGGTTTTCATTTGAAGCATAGTTGAGGTGGCATCACTACCAATCATGGTGCATCTTTAATTATATAAGAGCTTAGTTTGCTTCATGACTGCTGGATGAAATTTTCAGATAAACATTTTCAGGTAACATGGATTAAGTTCTTTACCCAGGACTTGCTTGGCTGACGCTAGGTGCTAAGTTTTCCAATTCACAATACCCACTACAGAATACAGTTCTACTAAAAGTCAACAGTTAATCTCTTTGGGGGATAGCAACTTGACACAACATGACAGTACAATTACAATGTTTCAAGTATTCCAATAAAGAAAACTAACAAAATAACACTTCAAAATTGTAAACTATGCTTTTAAAAAGCCTTTTACAAGCCAGTCACCTGTTACAGTACAAATTCTTCCATTAACCTCCAGTTATGTTTTGATAGTTTCTAAATAAAGACTTATGAATACATGCATAAGCTCCTGCTCTTTTCCATGACCATGATTAAGTACCACAAATTTAGTAAAAACAGCATTCTCTAATTAGTAATCTGTAGTTATGTTTATAAGTATCACGTTTAAGAGTATAACTTAAATAATAAAGCAAAATGCATTCCTCTGGGTTTTACAGCGATTTCTCACACAAATCACATAGATCTCACGATATTCTTGGAGGCACTTACCTTCTTCACTTCAAATAATGATAAAAAGATACATACCTTTGGTTGAGAAGAATCAAGGAGATTATTTTTCATCCCACCATAAAAGGTCACTTCACCTGGGAAGGCAGTAGCTGAGGCGTGCCAGAGTACAGGTCCTACATGGTCATTAGGTGAGTGATGCCACTTTCCATTTTTGACATCTAACACCCAGATGTCCTCTGCATCAAAAATTGTACCAAATTGAAGGAATTTGCAAGAAATTTTAGATCAGATATCAAACTATCACACTAGCACAAAAGAATCATGTGAATTTTAAAGATGAGGCAGTAACATCAGGAAAAGTAATAAGAAAGGTCATGGAAATGTAGGGAGAAAAAAAAATCTTTCAGACTTCAAACATTGCAATGTTGCAGGAATGGATCTAGTGAGTTGATTTTTCAGGAGGATTATGATGTGAGGTATGATTTTCCCAAGCATCTTTTACAAAAAGTTTACAAAGATGCAGGTTTAAACATGTGATCAGTCACAAGGAACAAAGAAAAATAAAACTGATACTACAGAGGTGATCATTGAATACAGGAAAAATATATGCTGGTGGAGGAGCAAAACTGCTTCAATGGAGAAGTCTGGTCAGTGGTAGAATGTTAATTCCAATCCTGGAGCAAACTAGACTACAATTCCATCACTTTCAGAGAGATTTGGAGATGTACCACATGAGCAACACCCAAAAAGTGTGCCATAACTGCATTCCCCACTTACCTGCAACATCATTACCTACTCACGTTCATGTTTAAAAATTAAAAAGCTCTTGCTTTGTGGTCATCATCAACTGCAGAGGGGAAGCAAGACAGAAAACAATTCCTAGGGAGTAACCATCCACAATAAAAAAAATATTTACAATGTGGCTGATTTCACCAAATGTAGAAGGGTCACTCTCATGACCTCCCATAAATGACTATCTCTATAAAACAAAAGACAAAACAACATGCTGACCATTTATACTTATAGATTCTTAAAATGCTATAAAAGGATGACAAACAACACCTAAGTAAAATGCTCAGTATTGCTATCAAGATCAAAATAAATCTTGAACTGTTTGAAGCAGTAACACACAGGTGAGTGTTTACACACAGGAAAACTAAATTCTTTAAAATACACATTGTAATCAATTCATCTATATCTTTGATGCATGTCCCCTCTGGAAACTACTTCAAGAGGGAGAGCATGGCAAAAGAGCCTCCATAACAGGTGAACTCCAGTATAACTTCTTAGCCTTTAGTGCCTCACCCTTAACACAACTATCAATGGAATATCTTACTCGACAAATTCATCAGGAACCACCCACTTTCCTGATATAATAAACACTATCCAAGCATGTTACAAATGTCAAGTAAGCAATAAATTCTGGTGTATATTTGAGAATGGGGTTTCATTTGATCAATAAATTGGCCTTTTGGCATACATTCATTGCTCCAATAGAACATGAAAGAGCAATCTTCCAAACATGAGTGTGAATACACCACTTTCGAAAAAGTAGGGGAAACAAAGATGACAAAATATTGTACATATATACACATGTACATAT
The DNA here is from genome assembly GCA_032361705.1 of Panulirus versicolor. Lineage (NCBI taxonomy): Eukaryota > Metazoa > Arthropoda > Malacostraca > Decapoda > Palinuridae > Panulirus > Panulirus versicolor. The sequence continues at coordinate 1,733 of JAUUDZ010249870.1, read as the reverse complement.
TCATACTTGCCTTCATCCATTCCGGCACCACCCCACCCTGCTGGAAACAGCATTGCCATTCTGTGTCAGCGAGGTAGTGCCAAGAAAACACATAAAAGGCCACATTCACTCAAACTGTCTCTTGCTGTCATGTATAATGCACTGAGACCACAGTTCCCAATCCATGCTCCACAGACCTTTCCATGGTTTATCCCAGAAATTTCATATGCACTAGTTCAGTTCACTGACAGCACATTGACCCCAGTAAACCACATGGTTCCAATTTACTCTATCCCTTGCATGCCTCTCACTCTCCTGCATGTTCAGGCCCTGAATGCTCAAAATCTTTCACACTCCATCCTTCCACCTTCAATTTGGTCTCCCGCTTCTCCTTGTTCCTTCCACCTATGGCAAATAAATCCTCTTTGTCAACCTTTCCTCACTCATTCGTTCCATATGTCCAAACCACTTCAACACACCCTCTTCTGCCTTTTCAACCACAAACTTTTTATTACAACACATATCTCTGACCCTTTCATTACTTAATCAAACCACATCACACCACAATACTGTCCTTAAACATTTCATTACCAACACATCCACCCTCCCCTGTACAACCCCATCTACAGCCCATGCCTCACAATCATAAAATATTGTTGGAAATACTATTCGTTCAAATTTACCTATTTTTCTTTCCGAGATAATGTTCTCTCTTTCCATACATTCTTATTCGCTCCCAGAACATTCGCCTCGTCCCCCACCCTATGACTCACTTCTGCTTCCATGGTTCCACTCACTGCCAAGTCCACTCCCAGGCATCTAAAACACTTAACTTCCTCCAATTTTTCTCCATTCAAACTTACCTCCGAACTAACTTGTCCCTCAACCCTGCTGAACCTAATAAACTTGCTCTTATTCACATTTATTCTCAAATTTCTCTTTTCACACACTTTTCCAAACTCGGTCACCAACTTCTGCATTTTCTCACTTGAATCATCCACCAGTGCTGTATCATCAGTGAACAACAATTAACTCACTTCCCAGGCCCTCTCATCCCCAACAGACTGCTTACTCACCCCTCTCTCAAAACTCTTGCATTTACCTCCCTAACCACCCTATCCAAAAACAAATTAAACAAACATGCAGACATCGCACACCCCTGCCACAGACCGATCTTCACTTAGAACCTATCACCCTCCTCTCGTCTTACTTCATGCCTTAAACCCTCGATAAAAACTTTTCTGCTTCTAGCAGCTTACCTTGCACACCATATATTCTTAAGACCTTCCACAAAGCATCTCTATCATCACTATCATATGCCTTCTTCAGATCCACAAATGCTACATACAAATCAATGTTTTTCTAAGTATTTCTCACATATTCTTCAAAGTAAACACCTGATCTACACATCCTCTACCACTTCTAGAAGCACACTGCTCTTCCCCAATCTGATGCTCTGTATATGCCTTCATCCTCTCAATCAATACCCTACCACACAATTTTCCAGGAATACTCAATAAACTTATGTCCTGTAGTTTGACACTCACCTTTATCCCCTTTGCCTTTGTAGAATGGCACTATACATGCATTCATGCCAATCCTCAGGCACTTCATCATGATCCATACATACAATGAATATCCTTACCAACCGATCAACAACACAGGCAAGGCTTTCACCACCTCTTCTCTCTTTACCAAACCACTCTCCCTGACTCTCTCACTTCGTACACCACCCCAATCAAAACACCCTATAT
>JAUUDZ010249759.1:0-17103 GCA_032361705.1 Panulirus versicolor | reverse complement strand
TAAGTAATTTTCCTACAAATACTAGATCACGTGCACCACTATGAACTATTGCAATATATATTAATGTTTTCAGAAGTTTAGCCTGCATTTTGAGGCAATGTGACCCTCTGTTGTTCTAAAAATAACAGTTTAACATACAAGGAAACAAAGTTAATCAGAAGTTAATCATATCTATAAATCCTTATAGGTTTTGCACATGTCTAGTGTATGAGCACATATTGGGACAAAAAAACTATAAAAATTAAGGTCTTCATAAAACTACATAGTATAATTTCATAATGGCAAGATAGGAGCTTTTTCTGTAAATTAATGTTTTCAGACAACTGACCAATGATTGTGCTTTGCAACATGAAGAATTTGCTAACTAGGATAATACCTCTAAGTACCTTAAAATATGCAGTCAACAATGTTCAGGTGCTTACTTGGCAATAAGAGATTTTGTTAAATTTTAGTGAATTCTGTCTGAGTAAAACACATTTGGGCCAAGAGCCCTTAAGACTTTTAATAAGGCTAGCTCTACAAATAACCATTCCAAATTTCAAGTCAATCCAGCTGACATTTTTCAAGGCAATGAAAACTCATGGATGACATGATCAAAGACAAAGAGCTGTGGTAACAACTCAGCCAGCTAAGAAATACTCATAATAATAGTCTCAATATGGAAATGTGTGTAAATAATAGGTGCTGAATCTCAGCTAGTTTGAATACGTGATTAAAAGAAGTTTTATGACTTTTACATTAAGAGATAGTTTGCTTATCTAGTGTAAACTTATGAGAGGTGCATGTATATAACTTGGTACAAACAAAGTTGATGCATTTCCAGTCTTAAAAGCCATTAAAGAAACTTAAAAGAGAAGTCTCTTTATATCTTAAATCATTACAACATTTAACTGTTACAGGTGTGGATGTACCAGAACATTCTACTGTACCATTCTATTTCAATCATATAAATGCAATGAGAAATGCAGGAATTGCTGGCAGTGTGTGTTTGAGTGCTACCAAGCAACTCTATAGACCAGGCAAGCTCTGTTTTATGATGGCAGAAGTTAAACGTGAAAATGGCTTTCATATTTGTGACAAAATTTTCTTCTTTCTCAGAGAAATGTTTAAATTCAACATGTTCTAATATTTTAAGGTGAAGATAAAGGGTTTTAATGGGGACCAGACTTTCCTAAATTTTTACACTCGACTGGGTTCTATAGTTCACGCTACCTTGGTATACCAACTATACAATTATACAGAAATGATAGGAACATTGACATGATAAATACACAACATTGCATAGGGAAAAATCTTACCTCAGTCTTGCTAAGTGTAAGGGACTGAGCATTTGTAATGTTTTATTACCTAGCTTTACACATTAAATGTTTGTGAGGGGTTATTCTCATCATTAAGTGAAAATTCAGCCCATTTCTAAAAAAAAGATTTAAATTCTTTACAAATTTAACTTTTTGCAAATGCTTTAACTTGTAATTAACCTAAAACAACTTTACAAGCACAATGAAGGGGTAATGCAGTGAAGACATAGTGGTGATAGCACTCATCTGTGTTCATAAAAAGTGTTCCAATAACACCTACTGGTACTGATAAGGTGTGGAGGAAAAAAAGGAAAAGATTAATCCATTCATTTACATTTACACATTTACTTAAACTTTCTCATATCCCTTTTATTCACTTAATTCTAGTCTTTGTCTCCCTATATTTCCCACCTCGTATGTACTATATGAAGAACTAAAGGCTTTTACTGATCTTTTACTACAGAAACTTTGCATTGGAGGATGTTCATCTTATAATCTTTTTTTAGTGCATTCACAGGGCTGTTCCTAAAAATCTGGCAAAGTCTGGTGACATGGCAGCAACTGTTGGGTCATTTTGCTACATCCACTCTAACCTACAGGCTACCCGTATGTAATCTGGAACCCTGAAAAGACCCTCAAGGTGAGTTTGCTATAAGTTTTACACAGGACCATAACTGGCTCCTCCTAAAATCAGGACAAGATGCTATGCTTTCATTCACCAATGTACTCTTAAGAGAAAAGCAAACTGACAAAGTTTTAGAACAGGTAACAAAACGAAAATGGAACAATAAGGTGCACTGAGGCTTGTTACAAGTGATGCAACCTACACTACTGTATGCTGGGGAAATGTCTTTCATAGTAGCATATATATATGAGAGTTAAGATGATTTTTCAAAGATAAATAAAGTCATCACATAGTTTGAAAATATCAAAATAAAAAAAGGATTGTGAAAGAAAATTGATGATGAAGCAGAAGACAGAAAATGACAAGGATGAAGATTAGTGAAGAGAATTCATGAAAAGTATGAAGAAAGCACATATACATGAAAAGAATAACTTAAAAAAGTGATGTGCATGAGGTGAGTGCAAGCTGAAGGTACAGTGGAAAAACAGAGAGGTGAGATAAATTAAATGATTGTACCAATGAAAAACTCCACAAGAAAGAAGCCCGAATAATGAAAGGATGAAGAGTAACAAAAACTCTGGTGTAGAAAGAAAAGTTTCCATGACATCACAGAAACAAAAGTAAAAGAAGTGTTCATGTCTCATTTCTTCTCAAGTTTTTGGTACTTATTAGGTTATTGTTTATTGGGATTGACTCCCAGTCAACTCCTAGAGAAATGGAAGCATCCATTATTCCAAATGAAGCTTAACCTATGAACTACCTGTGTGATTTGGGGGCCACATTATTTACGTAGATGACAATACATCTGGCTTCCTATAGAAGTGAATTTTGAGCTTCCTATCACCAAACAGATATATCATGCACTTGGACACTAAAGTGTCAAATGTTTTTCAATTATGATGATCTAAGCAAAATAATATCTGCTACTTCATAAATACATTCACTATAATAATCAGCAAAATTATTCATGCTAAGTACTACAATCAAGCCCTATCCAACACTAAGTAATGTTCTCCTCTTACAAAGATGCTTCTTCTTGATAAGACATTTAATTTCCTGTCTAGCATAACTTTTAAAAACTTTCATTTGTTAAAATATTACATCAGTTTTCTAAAATATTTTCCTCACTGGAGCCCAAATCACCTGAATATAGTATGTTATAATAACAACTCTCTTAATGATGTTCTACTGTCTTTTAAGTTTCATCAACTATCATTTCATTCTCTCTTAATTCCATATTCCATGAAAAAAAAAAAAATTGCAGTAGTCTACAATACACTAAACAGTTAATCCTTTCAAAAGAGAGGTACTTTTTCATAGTCTCCATTTCACATCTAAGTGTTCTCCTTTGATCAGTTCATTCCTCAAACAATGTACCAGCTCCTTAGAACACTATCTGATGTTTTAGTTTGTTCTGCCATCCTATCCAAATATTCTACGGTTCTAACCCTATTATATATCTTCTGTCTCTTTAAAATATTACACTGTAAGTGAGAGATTACCCTCTATGAGGCTGTACCGTCAACAGTGGACGGAAAGGAGCACAGTCTCAATGAGGATGTTCTTGCTCCGAATAGTGCATCAATTCCCTGCTCCTGCATGGAATGCAACTTTAAAGCTGCAGGAGCCCCAAAAACGGGGTCTTAGGGTTGGATAATGATAATGAAAATTTAAAATGTTTACCATAACCACAAAAACCTGCACTAACCATATTCATAAATCACTTTCACATTGAAAAATATTTGAAAAACCAAAGGTTTGGTACAGATGAATCCTCATTCTCAGAAGAGAAAACCAAGTCATGATGTATGAATGTAAAAGTATCTGATATATGCCTTATTTGGAAGCAGTATCACTACGGAAATAAACAAAGTTTGTATTAATTTCCTAGTTTCAGTCACTCGTGGAAGCACTACAATGGAGTCATGCTCTCATACTGCTAGTTTTTCTCAGCCTCAATCACAGGCTACCCTACTTCCTACTGTAAGTACACAAAATTCTTCTTATATTGCTCTTTAAAACTTAGTCTATTATTGTTCCTTTTATCTTCATCTTCCCTGTGGCTTTTCCTTTCGTATTTCAACTTTTCTATTTGAGTAAACTAACTGAGACACTGCTCGTTCTTTTCATGCTGTCTCAAGTTAATCATATAAGAGGTGAGGGCTTTGCTGATATTATAGCCAAAACGTTTTACACTAGTCTTCATTAAGTGTTAAAAGCACCCTTACTAGTCAGTTAACACTTGGACCACGGGGAACAGTCCATAGTTGAAATAATTACGATTCAATTTTGCAGCAGCCATCCTACTTTGCAAACTGGAAAGGTGACAGGGCAGAGAGCATTTCACTGGTCTACTGCAAACTGCAGTATAAGTCAAGGACTCATTGCCATCTATTTCTGTTATTTCTAACTGATATACTCCTGCACCTACTCCACTTAAGTATCAAATTACTGTATTGTATTTCAAAAATACTTAAATCAACATCAGGAGATCTATCAAATGTTTAGAATCCAGTTCGGTTTTCCCACACTAAAGATAAGTCAGAAATGTATGATATCAAGAATTAGGCAAAGATAAATACAGAAGATAATAATAATCTCTGCCTACACAGACGGAATCAGCAGAACTATATTTGTCAACTAAAGAAGCATTCTACAAGACATGTACTGCTGTGTACAGCAATAACACAATCTGATTGTAAAAGATGCATGTTGAAAGCTCTACAAACAAATCAGGTCGCATAAATACTCCATCAAAGTAACCAATTACCCCTTAAAATGGATATACAAAGGAGCAGTAACACAAGTCATCAATTACTAATAATCTGAACTTGCACGAAACAATAATTATAACCTATCACCTTGTCTGTCACATACACAAGGGTATGCACACAATAATGAAAGAAAATAATACCATTCATTCCCTGATGTATATATCACCACCAAGCCATCTGCAGGGGTACTGCTTCATTTACATTTGAAAAGGAAGTGCAGAACTATTGCAGCATGTACTTCTTAAATGATACATCATTAGGGCAATTAAATTTGCACTTCTTGATTTCCATACAAATAATGGGTGAAATTGAATAAAACAGTTACACTTATACAAGTACATTTACAATCAATATAATTACTTTTACACTGAGTTAGGGCAAAACTTGAGACTGAAAAACTTTTATCACATTTTACGTTTACTGCTCAAGAGCTACATAACACCATAATAAAGCTTGAATCTTACTTAAATTACCACAATCATAAAAGAACGAGTGTTCAGTCAGAGCAAGTATGTTTGACAGAGGTGATCTTAATTCTAACACAAAGGACTGGCTCAGGAAAGGTGATTTACCCCTGTATCATTTGCCCCCCCATACCTGGACTGAGGCGAGGAAATGGTGCTAACAGTGGTCCAGTGTAAACCTTGATAAGAAAGGTTAACCTTCATAATAATCTTACTGATTCCAGAAATCATACACGGAAAACCTACACAGCTGATCTCATTTTCATTTTCTTCACACACTCACATATAATAAACTACAATACTATAAAAGATGTGTAAAACAGTAATCTTTATACATTTTCTTCAAAATCTAATGGTTATCTACCAGCATGCAGTTGAATCTTGGGTAAGATGTGATGGTTTTTGGATGAAGGCAACTCACCTGAAAAGCTAGGGTCTTCGTATTCTGTATATACAAACCTACAATACCATCATCATCTTACAATACTTCAGGCTCTTATTCTACAAATACAGTCAACTCCCTTGTTACACTCGTAAACACAACCTCATAAGGTGCATTTAATGAGAAGTCGTTGAGATGAATTGGTTCTCCATATATCTGTGGCATTATTTTCTACATCTTCCTCCTTGACATTTAACACCAGAGATACTAAACCAGTTCATCATATCCACATATTCTTCTCAATTGCACAGGTGGAAACAATCAAGTTTGGCAAGTTAACAATGGACTGAAGGTCACTCCTGAACCTGACCCATATTTGCACTAAATATTACTCAAGGTACACCAGTTTAAAGTACTCCATCACTACACTTAGTGCCTTCTACATTATTGCCAGGAGTCTATAACACAGGAAAAACTGTGATACAAACTTGTAATTAGCAGATGTTTGCAAGTAACATTACTCCATAAATATAATACAGCCAACAAAAACCCAATTTGGTGTTAAGCTGGTTACACTCACTGCTTTGTCAACAAACTTTTTTGACGAAACATTCTTTGGTACACTGTATTACACAAAGCTTGATGACAGGAAAATGGTCTTTATACATGAGTCCATAATACCACAAGGCCAGTACACAGACTGACTTGCATTCACCTGCATGTATAGCACTAAACACCACCCATCCATAAGTACTGTTTACTTTTTCAGTTACTTTACAAAGTTTTTTCTATCCCAGAGTCAAACTTTTTCTTGTTTGTGATAACATGTAAATTTTTCTGAAACTAATAATACACAGGATGAAGGTGGAAGAAAAAACAAGACATAAAGGGGAAATGTAAATTTTTTCTATACTTTAGTGTATAAAAGATTATAATCTGACCTAAGAGTTTCAAAATGTAACAGCTTCTAAAGTGATTACCAAGACATGATGCAACACTTTATAATTTCTCTCTTTTGCTCCAGAATCCCCTTCTATGGGTTACCTGCAGAACTCTGGAAGTTGACCACATCCACTGGATGGGACTGCTGGACAAAAAATGTGGTGGTACATTGTCTTTGTGGGGTGAATGCAGGACACCTGGGAAGTAAGTGTTCAGTGTCTTCAGTAAGGAAGTTAAATCTTCCACAGTGCAAACAATGAACACTTACTCAACTATGTTGCATTCACCTGACTGAGACATACACACATCACTGCACTTCTTGAAATGTGATCCCATCCAACGGACATGGCCAGCTTTCTGAGTGCTGTGGGAGACCCATAGAGGGGGATACTTGGGCAGGAAAGTAAGAAATAATACTTAATCTCTTAGTAATTAGGTAATGTGGAGATAAACTTCTCTATCCAACAGATTTCCTGACTTAAGGTATTCTTTAGCAAATCACAAGAATTCTAATGTCTTAGCATTTTCTCTACTCCAACAATCACAAGAATTCTAGTTTAATGTGTTAACTACATTATCTCTACTCCAACCATCATAAAAAATTCTTATATTTTTTCCATTTTGCAAATTCAGTCTTAAACAGGGAAGCCCAAACAAATGCCCTTTCACAGCTTTAGTTTTCCTGTATGTTAGCATCCTCTCCAATAGTGTAGAGTAAAATATTTGCACAGTCAGTCTTAAAAAGGGGATCCTAAGTAAAATCCTAATGAACGATATGATTTTTCTTTCCATGAATGCATGCTCTAAGACTGGCAACTCTGTATAAGCATGCATACACCAAGGCTGGCGACTATAAATTACAGAATTTATTTCATTCCGGCATTCAAATGTATGGCCTGACACTGTTGCTTTCATCTGTAGTCAATGTACTTTCAAATATTTTCTTTAGAATTCAATAGTATGTTTCTATTAATTTTCCTATTCTCTTTCTCACATAAAAGGCTCCAGTAATGGACAGAAGTCCTTATCCAAGCTAGGCCTTTGACAAAACATGACAATGAAATAAAGGAGATAAAAGAAAAGGAGATTTAGAAACTAAATATTTTGAGGAGGTGGAAAACATGCAGTTTGAAAAAGGGCAAATATTTTGTTATAATCAGGTATGAACAATACTGTTTGGTTCTCAACAGTTTCAATAAATCATAAATAAACAAATGTTTCTACAGCCAACTGACACAAAAGCATTCTGTTTACACAAATTTGCTAGTTCCACAGAGAAAGGTAAAGTCAGGATCAGATGAAAAGTGGCATCATTTGTTCACATCCACCCTCTAACTATAATGTATAATGCACCAAAACCAGAGTTCTCATCTATAGCCAAATCCCACACTCTGTAGTTTCTGACAAGTTCATGAGTCCCATTGATAGCACTTCGCCCATTGTATACCACAACGCTCTAATTAGCTTTTTACTACTCATGCCTCTCACCCCCCTGCGTTCAGGCCCATTATAACTCAATGTCTCTTTCAATTCACCCTTCCATCTTCTTCATCTTCCTCTTTCCCTTGCACCCTCTGATTCATTTAAATATATCTTCTTACTCAGTGTCTCTTCATTCAACATCTCATATGTTCACTAAGTAAGCCACATATCATCCTAGAAAATAATTTCATAATGTAAGATAAATTCTTTTGATAAAAACCAGAGGTTGAGTAATGGCCATATTGATGGTTTCATATATAAACTTCCTGCAGGTGACATTGATCTTTCCCTGATGCTACCTCACTAAAGGAGGATCAAGCAAACAGGTATAAAAATCATACTATCAGTTTTGAATATCAGTGTACTTTGGTTTGACCAATATGCACTATATAATGGCCTATTTACATAAAATTTAAGATAATTGCAAAAGTTCAGCATGAAGCACCTCATGGAACCGTAGTCTCTGAATTCTTTCAAGTGCCTAGAAACTGGGAGATGCTAAGCCAAACTTGAGATTTTTCACAAGCTGCTATACTGGAACCACAACCTTAGATGCTCTCAACAGAGACTATCTTTCAAAATATCAATCACCATTTGTTTAATTTTCTCATTACCTAACTAAATGTAGACCACTGCACCAGCAAATATATAATAATTCTTATTCTTACATCATAAAAATGGACTTGTGAGTCACTTATGCAGAAAAAGTTTGACCTGGTGACAGTGTACAAAAACAAATATGAATGATGATAACAACATAATTATATATCTCTCCCATGGACTTCTGAAGCACAAAAATTAAGTGCTCTCATTCATTCAAGTAAAGTTCACTATATACAACATGGGAATATGGATAACAACTACTAGTGTATAAAACTCTGAGCCTGTTTCCAACAAGTTATGCTTTATCAATATGAAAAAAGCTAACATACTTTACCACTGACTCCTATATATATATTGCCAAGGCTTGCTAAACTCTACAGCACTTGGCGCTTCACATACAAAACTTTGGTCAACTAAACTCATAATGATTAGAGTTTTCCATAAATTACAGAAAAGACATGAGTAAAAAAGAAAGAACATGACTAAGAATTTATAAATGAAAGCATTCACAAGCTATACGTACAATCTACATCATGCCATTTCACGGAAAACACAAAATTACTAGTATATGTGTGCATACAAACACAACATATAAGCATAAATATTTGTATATAGACATATACAACCATACAGACAGATGCAGATACAGAAAAATAAATCAGATAAAGACATGGTTGCCTATCAATGGACAGATTCATAAAAACTTATAGGCATGCATATTCAAATACATTACACAAATCTAAACAAATCAGTATTTGATTGTGCAACACAAAAATAAAGTCTCAACAGATCAAAGTCTTGTGTGTGCTTCACTGACGTTCAATCTCCTTCAAACTGGATGATTCTTGGTTAACTCAATTCTGCAATTATCTGAACCACATTTTGCATCACTCACTGTTATGCATTTGATTTCATAAAAACTGTGATCATATGGAAAAAGAAATTTTTCTCCCCACATCTTTTGGACACAGTCTGATCTATAGGTCCAGTAACTATCTCTACTAATATCACTGAGATTATAACAATAAAAATATACACTGTACAGGGGAATCTCGTCAGCACAAAAATTCTTGCATGACAGACTTGGCCCTATGCATCACATCTGGATAGATAATTTGTGATTACTGTGTCAGCATGGGGCTATACAGCATTGTTATGAATCAGTCCCAACTGTGATGATTCAGAATGTGAGGGTTGTGAAACAGAACCATCTATGGAGTCCAAGTCAAGATCATAAGAACTGTCTAGTAAATATAACTGGCTGGTGGACACCCCTGTTGTTCCACCCACACTAACGGTGGTGGCATCTGTCAAATTATTTGCTACCACATTGTTGTCTCCAGGGCTGGCCTGGGACTGATGAACAGCAGCTGGAGGTACAACTGACCCAACAGTTGTATGAAGAGGACTGACAGGGGATGTGGGACCTGCTGGACTATTGCTCACTCCTTCCTTTCCTGCAATGCACATTATGCTATTATGTGAGGCTATAAATAAATTCAAAGTAAAAACTTTAATCATCAGTGTTGCAACGTATGATGTACAAGATAACAGGCGTACTATAATAATAATAATAATAATAATAACAATAATAATAATAATAATAATAATAATAATAATAATAATAATAATGAAGAATCTATAAACAAAAATATATATTCTACATTTTCCCAGGGTTAAGGGCATGAATGGTTTCTCATGATGCAGGAATACTGAGTTAAGCATTAGTAGCACAAGATTGATACCACTCTATGGGAGCAGGAAAAAAGGAAAAAACAAGAGAAGATAAGAGCCTAATGGTCAACCTAGCAATTAAAGGTGCAGAGAACATCTCCTTTAGGAGTGCCACAGTGCAGTGCAGACATCATGGTGCTCTATACTACAGCGTGATGCCTACTGGCCATGCTGCATCCAAAATGGTGCAAGATCCTTGACCCACCTTTAAAATCCGTGACATGCTAAAGGTATTAATCAGTAAGATAATATCAAGTATAGTGCATTTTTGACTCAGTCCACAAGGGAACTGCGAGATGACTGATTGTGCAAAATTATGGGGATGTGCTGATCATCAAGGTCTTCTATATTTTTTCTCAATTTTCTCCCTGTCGTTTTTTGGACTTTGCCACAGGGGTAGCCTCTGTGCACATGACTAAAGTTGTTGTTGATGTTGCTGCTGATGATGTTGTTGTTGACATTTAGGCCTAGTGGAGGGCAGTCGGCAGAACAGCCAGTGGAGAGGAGAGAGGCAGCGTGAGGGGAGAAAAGAGAGAGAGGGACACACGTTAGAGTTTCACACCTACAACACTCTAACATACTGCTCCTGGGCAAGATCACCTTCCAGCTCTATTACATAAACCTCACAGTTTAGCCAAAAACTAAGTGGAGATTTATGTAACAACAAATTAGATCACCAACTAAGATTCATTAAACATTCAATTTACTGTCTACGCTACTCTATTCATCTATGTCTTGTTGGGCTTGTGCCTTTATAAGTAAATGGAAAACAATATTGAACATAACGTACAATGAGTAACTATTACAACAAAATACACAAATACACAATCAAGCTTAATAATTAAAAATTTGTCACATAAAGATAGGCAAACATTTCTCTCATGGAATATTTCATGATTTCTTTAGCAGGGTACTGTGCACTGACTTGTAAGATATCATGGTACATTACTTTAAAAAAAAAATACACATACACACACACACACAAATATACAAACAAACATATAAATTCAATCACACACACACATATATATACACACAAACAAACAAACAAACACAAACTATCTGCTGGTAAATATTAGAATGCCAGTTAAGCATATGGATGGCAAACTATTCACAACATATATAAGCCAAAAACAGAATTATGCCAAATCAAGTATGGTCATTATACCTAATGCAAAAAATTTATCCACAAATGTTCCAAGAAGGGCAACTAAAATGTTACCGGAATTAAGACAGCTGAGCTTTAATGAGAGGCGGAAGGATACAAATATCCCTACCATCAGGGAGAGAAGGGAGACAGGTGACTTGATTATAGCCTTCATGTATCTAAATCACTTTGAAAATGATAACTGGACAATTTTTCATGTGCTGCAATGACCATGAGGACATGAAAAGTAGCTATAAAGATGCTTGTTCCAAAAATGACTAAGCAAGAAAACTGAAGGTTGTCAGCTTACATCTTAAAAAAGCTAATTGATGGTAAAGAGAGTTCAAGAGATTGGGCCCAATTACTGCAGAAAAAATATGTAACAGAACAAATACACACTCACACACTGCACTCCAAGGGAGGCTGACTAAGAAGCTGGCTCACCATGCAGGAATAAAGGAAATTTAAAGTACAAAGACTTGGTAAGCAAACTGACATGTCAATGAGAGCCATGTCCCAGGACATAGGCACCCCAGGGTAAGCTTGTTGAGAGTTACAAGCTGGGATGAGACCAAAAACAAGATAGCAAATACAAATTGGAGAGAGGTTCTTAAAGACAGCAATGTCAAATCATATGCATATATTTCTACCAGAAAATGGAACAAATAATCACAATGACTAATACCACAGAAAAAGATAAAAGTTGTAACATATAGAAACAGAGTTAGGACCATTCAAAGTGGGATATAACTGCAGAAATTACCCAAAAAATCTGCCAAATGTTAATCAACCAAACACATCTTTATTCAGCAGAAAAATTTGAAAAGACTCAAATGATAAGATATTCAACCACTATGCAGATCAAGTTCTTACAGATATAAAATCTAACATTATGGGACATAACTGAAGCAAATGACCAACTTAAAGAGAGCTCAGCACAAGAACCTCATAGAATTCCAGCCATTCATCAATATAAAACTGACATAAATAGTGAGACCAACTCTTGATACTGAGACAGCATAGACCAATCAATTATGGCAAACATACACAAAATGGCACATATAACTCCAGTACACAAAGGAGGATCCAAATAACTACCAAAACAATATATTTCAGTCTTCCTAAGCACACATAATTAAGATATAAGAAAATGAAACAAAGAAACACCTTCTGCAATATTCTGTTAGCATTAATCTCCTAGATAAAGACTAGCATGGATTTATACCAGACAAAAGTATACAAATGCAATAGCTAGTTCTCTATAATGACATACAAAATTCTAATGCTGGGGAAGAGATGACAATTTTCCAGATCTTGCAAAAGCTTTTAACAATGTATATAATGAAGTGTTATTAGAGAAAGTGGCGTGACAAAATGCGGGAGGTAAAATAGGAAAAAGGATTGCAAAATTTAAACTAACTGAAAACTTATGACAGTCTGATACAGAAAACCTATTTTCAGGTGTACCACAGGGGATGGTATTAGCTTCAAAGCTATTCATAATTATGATTTCAGCCAGAGATAAGGATGTAAAGGAGATTATAGTAAGTGATCTGCACTGATATGAGAATAAGTAAGAAGAGTAGGTAAAACAGAGTGTACACAAGACAACCAAGCAAAATTACAAATTGGCTTGAATGGATACTGTCTAAAAATGGGTAGAAACGAATCTGATGGTATTTAATGGGGAGAAATTCTACTATGACAAGGTAGTGCTTTCTAGCCAATTTCGGAGAGGGATGATTATGCCACTTGTATACAATGTGATCAATATGATTGCTGGAGCAGAGGCCCTTTTAGACAGAAACTCATGCACACACTTTGTCCCTTGATTACTACCCCTCCTCTCAAAATATCAAAGCTTGTAGGCAATTATAGTGACACGGCAGGAGATGAAATTTTCAAGGTAAATCATGTTTACGTTAATATGAAAAGGAAATTCAAGATCTTTTTTCACCCATTTCAAAATTTGGCGATTTATGAGTCTAGCAAACTACTAAAAAAAGGTGTAAGTAAAATGGCTGCAGTCGTAAGCATATGGATACTGTAATACAGTTTAATGGGAAAAACATTAATACAATCATTAGCAAACAAAGCCTTTCTTTGTCTGTTCCTGGCACAACCTCAACTAGTTTTAATAAATTATTACCAACCTCAACTAGTATGAATAAAATATTGCTGAAAATATATTACAGTGAAATAAAAAGATTGAAAATACTGATCAGCAATAAATAATTAGCAAGTAAAAAACACACATCAGTGCAAGAACAAATGAGTGTACTAACTATTACACACAATGCAAATATTCTTTCTTTATCTTTCTCTCCTTCTAAAATATACTTACACAAAAACATACTTGGCAACTTCATAGTGTTATATGGCTTCTGTTCTTACTTTCTTGCCTGGCTTAGCTAACATTAACAAAATTTCACCAACTTCAAGCAGCTTTGACACTCACACATGGGTGAAGAAGTAAGTGTGAAATATTTCTCTGAAGTTTTAGCACATCTTCAATTCTATTTGAAAAAATATTCTTCTCCAATTTTGAAAATTTCCAAAATCTCAGTTCAATACAACAGTGACAAAGTCAATGGGGCAGTCTAAAGGGGTTATAAGCTTATCCCTACTTCATACTTCTATAATAACACTCAAAGATTCTCCCTTGCCTAACAAACAAAAATGACAGAATTCATAAACTGTACAGAACTGAAGATCATTAAACAACTACTCCCTCAACTCAATCTTAAACTCCACTCCACCAGATATACACCCATCTGAAAATACACTCCCAAGGCAGGTGTAAGTTGCACTTTCTCAACTATATTCTGGAACAATGAAAACACTCAAGACTTGCTCCTCGTTTGTTCTTCACTCACTTGTCTATTTGTCTATAATTACTCCAAAACCAAATTCTCTTCAAGAGTCCCTGTGTTACCCATGAACTCCCTGAAGGCCCCTGCACCCTAAGACTGTGCTATTTCCAGTAGCAGGGAAATATACACTCCTCTGAAGTGAGTTCTTTGTGATGGGACTGTACTCCTAAAGATATAACCACTCCAAAGGTGACTTTTTATGGTGTGATTTCAACGAAGCTGGGTTCAGTAACACTCTCACGAAGATGAACACATACATTAACACACTTCTTGAACTCTGGTCCTGTCTAGTGGACGTGGCAAGCTTCCTGAGGAATATAGAAGCCCAACAGAAGGGGATAAAGGGGCAGGCGGGAAGATAAGGTAATTTATTATCCTTAGGGCAAATTAGGATACCATGGAACTGGTCTGTGGGGCTCAGCTTTGCATGTTGGGCTCTGGTTTCAATGCATTATACATGGCAGCTACAAAGTGAATGTGAGCAAATAAGTCTGTTGTTTTCATCTGTTCCTTGTGCTAACCTCACAAAGTGGGAAACAGCAAAAAGTATGATAACAATCCTCTTCCAAGTAACTTCTAATCTATATCCATGATGCCTCCTTGACACACACATATTTTCTTTCAGCATCTGCATGCCAACTCATATCTGTATCTGTCATCTAGTCTTGTTTTCATCTATTTTCTAAGCATGTCAAGTTTTTATCTTACTGCCTCTTTCACATCCTGTGCTGAAGATGCTTTCCCCTTTCTCTTTATTCTGTATGATCACCATAGTCAAAACACTTTTCCACTTGTACCAAGGCCATTCAAGATTTTCATGTTGTCTGACTACATATTCAGTACTGACAACTGATTTTGCATACACAAATCAATTAGTTGCCCTTCCCCTAATATTTTTCTCTAACAATTAAAGCATTCATGATTTTTACAGTTCCCTATCTATTCTAACTAAGATCATTCACTCACTCAAATACCGTAAGAACAACTGGTATTTTACACATACAATAATGCACAAGAAGCAGTTTTCCACACATCATTTCACAATCAATAAAACAGATATTTAGAATATGAAAATAATGCAGAAAGGGAATATGGCATTTGGTTCCAACACTGAAAAAAATCATACACATAATTTCTAGACATGCTGTACACATATGGTATAGCACATTACTAAAATCAAAAGAATTCCGAACTACACATGATGATATTAGTACATTTTTAAAAGAAATGCAAGCACAGGCAACTAAAGAGAAATAAGAAGACTGTAAAGCTTACAGAACAATATGAACTGCCTTCTCAAAACTAGAGGAAGAACTTTGAAAAGTAGAGTCAGAAAAAGACCTCTTCTCTCCAATGGCTATCATTTACAAGGTAATATAAAAGAGAAAGTCATAATGTACAAAACTTTAGACATGTTTTGCAAAGGAATTTCAACTGCATTTTACTGATCATAAAAGTTTTTCCTATATATAAATCACAGAACAGTCTGACAAACTTACTGTAATCTTGCTGATTAAAAACAAAATGTGCAGGGTGGGAGTACAAAGCAAGATAATCTGTATTTCTTTGAAGGTCTACATGGTGGAGTGAATAGGAGAGGGGAAATGAAGGATGGCTCACTGGGAAACAGGTTCATACCCAGGGAGTCTGGCTGACTGGGACAAGGTTCCATACTGAGGGAGTCCTGCTGACTGAAATAGGATTCCATACTGAGTGAGTCCTGTTGACATGGACAGGGCTCCAAACTGAGGGAGTCCTGCGGATTGGTGCAGGGTTCCATACTGAGGAATTCTCCCTGACTAGGTCAGGATTCCATACTGAGGAACTCTGGGTGACTGGGTCAGGGTTCCATACTGAAGGATTCCAGCTGACTGGGATAGGATTCCATACCAAGGGAGTCTGGCTGACTGGGACAGGTTTCCATACCAAGGGAGTCTGGCTGACTGGGATAAGGTTCCACACCAAAGTCAATTTGCTCGTTAAAAAAAATATCATGTTAGGAAATTTGGCATCGTAGCAACAAATCTAAGAACATCATCTAACATACAAGCTAGTTACTAATGTTGAAAATAATTCCATATTTCTAAATCATTTTCTACTTTGGTCAAGACAACACATTAGACTGCTCTGTTTTCATATATACAACTCATCATTTCTACATTCCACTTTCAAAATAAATTTTAAAATAAAAAAAAACTGTACTAGATGCATCACTTATGTAAACAATGCTAGCATCATAAAACTAATAAGTATTGGAATAAGAGATGGCTAGCTTTGTGCTAAAAAAATTTATTCAAATTTCTCTAAGCAAGAGTAACCCTTCACTGTCACCATATAAGCTGTATTTCCAATCTGTTGTGTTATGCTATTTTTTTTTAAAGAAAAATATGTCACACCTGAGCCCTGTGATCTTAATGCAACATGTCATCTATCAACAACAATTACTCCCCCTAACCCCTGCTGGCATATATATACAATAACAATCAATTTCCGACAGTTTTTGGTCTTACAGCTTCTTTTTATGTGCATATGTTCATGAACCACTGTGCATAAGAAACAGTAAGTAATGTAACTTCAGTACCACAAAGCAATTATTTTGAAGTAACTACTACCAACACAGAATAGTCTACAATATCTATCAATTTGTGATGTTCTCTTAGATCATACTTTTCTAGATATATATACATATATTCATTCATTTATATTTATTTTGCTTTGTCGCTGTCTCCCGCGTTAGCGAGGTAGCGCAAGGAAACAGATGAAAGAATGGCCCAACCCA
>JAUUDZ010249649.1:0-17103 GCA_032361705.1 Panulirus versicolor | reverse complement strand
CCCATCGCCACCTCGCCACACATGTAATAACAACCCCCTCCCCCCTCATGTGTGTGAGGTAGTGCTAGGAAAAGACAACAAAGGCCCCATTTGTTCACGCTCAGTCTCTAGCTGTCATGTATTAATGTGAGTGTGTGTGTTTTGGATATCTGGGAGTGGACTTAGCAGCAAGTGGAACCATGGAAGCAGAAGTGAGTCACAGGGTGGGGGAAGGGGTGAAGGTTCTGGGAGCAATGAAGAATGTGTAGGAGAGAACGTTGTCTCAGATAGTGGGGATGGGTATGTTTGAAGGAATAGTAGTTCCAACAATAGTATATGGTTGTAGGAACAGGGAAATGATGGACTTTGGAGAGTGAAAGTTCTTGACAAGGCTGTGCTCCTCTCTGTCCATTTATGATACAACCTCGCCAAAGTAACATCTAACTTATCATGTAACCATCTGCAGGCAGCATCCAGCATCACCTGTCTATACAGTTTATACAATATTTTTTTGTACATGCTCACTATGTATGTACATACATATTATGATATTTTTAGGTTCAGCAGCGTCTGCAGCAACAGCATCCTGATCCTCCTGGTACTGGTGGTCCTCCAGGTTCCCATGGACCTTCCAGTATTCCAACTGTGTCTGGCCCTCCAGTTCCTTCTAGTCCTTCTGTTCGTCCAGCTCCATCAGGTCCTCCAGGGCCTCCCACTACCTCTGTAAGGGGTCAGAGAACACAGAATGGTCCCAATGGTCCAGTTGATAGTAATTGTGTTCCTCCACTACCACCACCTCCACCACCACCTACAGGGTTCATCGGCCCACAGATGCCACCAGATCACGGAGGCAATAGTGGTATGCTACATCATCATCAGCAGCAACAGATTAGACCACCACCACCACCACCACCACCAGGTTTCATCCCCCCTCAGCTTGCCCGTCAACATATGCACAGTGAGTTACATGGTTTTTACTAAAAATTTTTATGTTGAATTGGAGTGCAATGTACTTGTGAATATTGTTTTTTTAGATTTCAGGAATTGCTCATATAAAAAATGTTAAACTATTATCACTTGCAAAATTACTACAAAGTTGTAGAAAAAAATCCTGCAGAAATGTAATTAAGGCATGTATGAATGTTAAGCAGTTAAGAATTTTATTTTCTGTTATGTATTTCAACACAAATATATTCAAAATTCTTAGTTGATGTGTTTGGTATTTGTTCTTATTATACTCACACAAATGCATACGAGATTTAAATATATTGAAATTCTAATTTGCCAATGTTTGATAATTGAAGGATGCCTATTCAAATGTTCATCAGACTGAAAAATTGTAATTTATATTTGTTTTATAATTGTTGATATGATTATTTTGTGTAGTTGCTAAAATATCATTAATTTACGAATTATATGTAATTGAAAAGACAGGTAATTTCATACAACCCCAAATTTGTGTACTTAATTTTTGAAAGGTGACTTATGAAAGGAAGATGTAGATGAAGGATGGCAAAATAGAAAAAAAATATATACTGAGGGTCAACTTTGAAATGAGAACTGTACAATGGAACAGTACAAGATAAAGAAAAGTATCATGACAGTTGCAGTAAAGTAGGATAAGATATAATTTTTGGAGCAATTTATTCAATGTTTTTAGTTGGATTGATGCTGGCATGATTCTATTATAGAGATGTTTATGAAATATTTTTTTTTCTCATAAGCAGCTTTGTTTCAGATATGATGGGTGATGGTTCTCAGATGGGTCCGATGATGGGTGGTGGCCCTCCTGGCTTTATGAGACATCCTGGACCCCCTGGACCACCAAGACATCTTGGACCAACAGGACCACCTGGGTATGGTCCACCTCATGGCCCTCCACATGGACCACCAGGGCATGGACCTCCTGGACATGGTCCACATGGACCCCCTGGACATGGCCCACCTGGACATGGCCCACATGGACCCCCTGGACATGGCCCACATGGACCTCCTGGACATGGTCCACATGGACCACCTGGCCATGATCATCGTGGACCTCCAGGTCATGGTCCACCAGGGGCTCCAAATCATGGTCCTGGGATTGGTCCACATGGTCCACCAGGCCAACACCCTCCACATCCTGGTGCTGCTCATGGTCCGCCAGGTCCTGGTGCTCATGGTTTTGGTCCACCAGGACCTAACCAAGTACCTCCTAATGCTCAAGGTCCACCTCATATTGGTGGTCCTGGCCTTGTACCCCCAGGTCCTGGTCCCTTAAGAGGCACCATTCCTCCTCCTCCTCCACCACCACCTCCTGGTATGATACAGTCACAGCAGCAGCATGGTCCTGGAGTAGCAGGTGCACCCTTCATTCCTTCAATTATTTCAAAGCCACCTTCAATAATTAGGCAAGTGTTTGATTGTCAGCCAGAGGCTTAAGTTAGGTATTGATAGTGATAATCATCCATTTTTTTTCTGTCCATCATAAGTCCACAATCTATCCAGCATTCAACTAAAGTATTACCTGTATTTTGAACCTAATATAATTGACTTTTAGAAACCCTATCAAAAGTAATGAAATAATACTTATGCATTTCTTGAACCTGCTTTGATTTTTTCTTTGTTAATTCTAATATCTTCCACAATGTAAAGTTCATAAAGGAACATCTGTTTTTCCAGTTATTTTTGTATTTGTTGAGATAACTTGGACTGCCAGCAGCTGTGTGTATTTTCATGTAATATATGAAATATTAACATTTCAAACAAAATATTTTGTTTTGCTTTTTCTCGTTATATAATTTCCAAACTGCATTAAAAAATACCAATGATTTTTGGAACATGCTTTGAAAAAAACAGGCAAGGGAAGGGGTTAAAACATATAATGTCTATCTCTTATTTTGCCAGGTCCATGTATATTTCTATATGTATGTTATTCTTTGTGTTGACAGGAGAAAAGCATCTGCTGAATCTTCCATAATGTTGCCTTGTCATCACACATGTGACATTAGGGTGTTTGACACCTGTTGTCATCACTGCTATTGATACTTTGTATTATCAGTATATTCTTCATATTTCAGTTCAGCCCCTAAACTGTACACAGCTCAACCAAATAAGGGTGAAAGTAAGCAAGTTGATAACCCACCAAGTGGTCTTACTGCACAAGGATCCAGTCCACCCATAGAAGTAACAGTTGAACCCAAGAAAAAGAAAATGAAGACTGATACCTCAAATGCTGTTTCACAGGTTACTAACACATTGACACTTGCTCAGGAAATGGCTGAAAAGGTATGTTACATGAAATTCATCTCAGTATTATTTCTTAGATGTGACAATGCTAGAAATCTCTTGAATCCCTTAATAGTAAAGTGGCAAGTTGTTACATTATAGAATGGGGTGAAAACATGAAACTCTTTTCTGTATCACATATGTACCTTTACATGTTTAGAGTAATGCCATGGTTTTGTACCTTTTCATGTTTAGAGTTATGCTATGGTTTCCAGCACATTCAGGTGCTATGAAAAACGTCAGTGCCAAAAATATTTGGTGAGACGTTTTGTTAGCTGGTTTTGTTCCCACTTTATAGAAGTGATTCTCTTGCTTTAGTATACAAAATGTATGAAAAGATTCATCTTTGCTTGTGCAAGAATTCAGAGAGGGGAAAGTAGTAGTAGTAAATACATAAGGGATAGAGAAAAAATGAGGTAGGGAAAAGAACAAATTTCAGTAGGAAAGCAAGACTTTGAGATCATAAGCAGACATTTGAGTGAAGATGCTTTGTAACTGCGAAAGCAGAAAAGAATACTCAGTGTGAAAAAGGGAAGTGCCTTTACTTTTCCGATATTAGTATATGCATGAGAAGTGGAAAGTATTCAGTTTACATTTTCTAAGAGCAGACAAAAGCATGATTGGTCTGCTTCTGGTAAGAAGGAATATGATAGGTAATGTGCACAATGTGCAGTCTTAAGATTGAGTTGGTAGGAGTTTGCCAGATCATATGACAGGAAATTGTAGGTTAACTTTTTAGTGTGAATGGTGTGAACTGTAAATGAGAAAGATAATAAGTGGAAATTTGAGGAATGAAAGTATTTACAGAAGTTAAAGAGAACCTAGAGGAAGTAGTTTGTTTTTGATTTTTAGGAGAGGATATGGCAGTGAATGGAAACATGGGAGCTCAAGTGAGCCATAAGATGGGTGAAGGACAAAGGTCCTGGGTGCCTTGAGGAATGTTTAGAAAAAGAGGTCACTATATTTAAGAGCAAAAATGAGTATGTTTAATGGCTTAAGAGTCCCCTCAGTGCTGTATGCATTCATGGTGGGGCTTAGATAAGAATATAAAGAGGGTGGGTGTATTGGAAGTGAAATTTTGTTGGACACCTCGAGCCAAGGATAGGGTTTCCATTCTTTGGAAGGTTATCTGAGTGCAGGCCTTTGGGAAGAAGAGTATAAAACTATGCCCATCATCATCAAGGAACTATTCATTATGTGGTTCTTAATCTCCCAGTATGTCTTAGAGCCAGGATGTGAGATTCTGTATTTATTTGACGAGACAGTGGCAGGTGTTACTGGACTCTTCCTGCTTGAGGTTGCATTGTTAGTGAAAAGTCACCTTAAGTTGCAGGAAGAAAGAGGTCCTGAGTAACACCAGGACTCTTTCGTAAAATTTGGTCTAGAGATGATTATAAATGAGTGAATAAATAACATAGTGACTGTGCATTGCCTTATGAACAAAACTCTTTTAGAAATCATCCTTCAGTATAGCTAACAGGAAAGATTCTTCTTAGGAATGGAAGAAAAATCTGTTTATTCAGGCCTCTTACTTACAAGGATTATGCAGTGTATGGGCTGATGCTCTTTCAGTGTCAGTCTCCATGACGATAAAGAAGTATGTAGGGAGAGAAGTAATCGGCTGGACCCTTTCTTTGGGATGAATCCTCAGGTGGATCTTTTCACCACTGAAGTTAATACCTCATTTGCCCACCTATGTATCTTGTGTTCAACAAACAGTTATTGGCTACAGATGCCTTGGTTGTGGATTGGAATTAAGGGAACCAGTTTTACGTCTTTCCCTCAGTAAATTTCCTTTTGAGAGTTCTTCCCAGACTGATTTTCAGGGTTTTGTGACCTTGTTAGCCCAAAAGTGGGAGAGACATTGTTTTATTTAAACTTCTTCAGTTGTTCAAATCCCATAGGTTGTTTCTGCAAGTGTTTCTTCAGTTGTTCAAATCCCATAGGTTGTTTCTGTAAGTGTTTCTTAACCACCTCAACTTGGAATCAACATCCAAGGTCTGAAGTATTGGGTTTTGTAATTTACACATTTGGATTTTCTTAAGCACTTTCCATTGAAAGATTTAGGAAATATAAATCCAGTGACTTTATGTTGTTTGTGTTTCACTCATAGACAGCATCAGTCAGTTTGGAAGCTTATTCTATTATATGTTATAGGTCCGTGCTAGTACCATAACAACAACAGTCCCACGACAAGAGGGGCAGAATCCAACATCTGGAGAGGAGAAGAAGAAGGAAGGGAAAGGACGCAGCAAAAAAAACTTGAGGTGTGCTGGTGGACAGATATGGGAAGATCCCTCTCTTAATGAATGGGATGGTGGTAGGTACATTGGTTGGCTTTTTTTTTTTTTTACCATGTTTCACAATATTTGAATGGGAAAATGTAGATGATATTGTGAGAGATATTTAGAGAGTAACTAATATGTGGTAGTTGTTGAAATGGGCAAAGCTTAGGATAGGGTTGAAAGAGATGTCTTATGGAAGATGTTATGATTCATAGAGTAAATAGAAATTTACTAAAAGTATTGAGGATTTCTTTTGGGGAGGATAAGGCATATATGTATTTATCAAGGAAGGAAGGTTAGTGGATTCTGGTGAAGATGTATTGGAGTTGAGGATGTGTAAAATCACAATGGTTGTTTACTCTTGATAAATAGGGTGATGAGGGAGGTAAATGTGAAGGTTTTACTGTATGCTGTTGGTGGGGAGATGGGAAGTAAATCAGTCGCTGTTTGCAGATTACATGGTTCTAGTGACAGACTCTGGAGAGAAACTGCAGAGGCTAGTGACAAAATTTGGGAGTGTGTAGAATAAGAATGTTGAAAGTTAATGTGAACAAAAGTAATGTGATAGGTGCGACATGAAGGTTAAACAGCATGGACTTGTTATGAGTTTGAATGGGGAGGACCTGGGGGAAGTGGATTACTGTAGTACTTTCAATTGAAGTTACTGCAGATGGGGGTTAAAGTGAGTCATAGAGTGGAAGGGGATAAAGGTCTAGGGTGCATAAATTAGTGTGTAGATGGAAATCTCATTGTCATGTGAAGATATAGTAGTCTTAAGAGTGTTGTATGGATGTGAGCCTTGACTTAAAATGCAAAGCAGAAGCAAATGAATATGATGGAAATGAAATGCTTAAAGACAAGGTTTGATGGGATTTTGTTTTGATAGTATAAGAAAAGACATTGTTAAGAGAGATGTGGTATTCATTGGTTGTAGCTTTATTGAGAGGATTGACTAAGTTGTCTTGATATGGTTCAGGTTGTTGGAGAGGATGAAGAGAAACACAAAGAGAATAGATTTATTAGCAGTAGAAAGAGCATGGTGGAATACCTGTAATGAAATTTAGTCATAATGGCAGGGTTAAAGCAAAGTGCCTACTGCACATCTTGCATGGTGTTTAACACTCTCTTCTCAGCTGCCACCTGCATTACATTATTGTCAATTCTTGGTTCATCTGGGACTCATTTCAACCATACATCAAGGTTCCTTTTAAATGTTTGTTGGTGCTCCTTGCATGTTTCATATTTCTTCTGGCAGTATACTGATAATTGTTCTAGCTTCCTGGTTGTGCTATAGTGTATTTTTGTCTGACTTTTGGTATGTTTCATTGTATTCTTGAAGACATAACAGCTCTGTATCTTCCCTGTTGAGAGGCTTTCAGGTTTAAAACATTTTCTTTTATACCCTCAATATGATGCCATGCATAGATTATCTTGTATCTTTTTCTTCTTCCTAGGCTATATAGTTTCATTTCTTTCAGCCTTTCATGGTAGTCTGTATGTTCTAATCTCTTTATTTTGCTTGTGTATATTTTCTCTAATATGTTTATTTCTTAGTGTTCCATTGGTGCCCATACAGCACAGCAGTACTCCGTTTTACTTCTTATACATTAAACATTTTCATCAATAGATTTCTATCTCTTGTAAATAAAGTTTTCAGAGTCATACCACCCATCACTTGACTTGATTGTGTTATATTCTGAGTATGCTCTCTGAAAACTAGTTTCCCACTTATGATGACACTAAAATCTTTTACACTTAGGCCGCTTTCTGTCAGTTTCTGTGTCGGCCTTTTATATGGCACTGTCAGTGAATCTTTTCTTGACCCGTAACTTATTTGCACAAAGTTATGTTCATTAGATTCCTTAAGATTCACTTATGCCCATTTGTACATTGCATCTTGGTCATTTTGTATCGCCATCTGATCAGTCTTTGATCCAGTCATTTTGCTTACTATGGTATCATCAACGAAGCTTCTTTCCTTTACTTCTTTGTCGATGTCCGATATTAATACAAACAGTATTGTGGCTAACACTGTTCCCTTTGGTACCCAAGACAGGACATCATTCTCTTAGACATGGTTCCATTTGCTACTCCTTTAAACTTTTTGTCAGTTGGAAATTCTTTAATCCATCCTCTTATTTTACCCTGAATGTTTTGTTTAGGTATCTTCTCAAGCAGAATCATGAGATTTACTTTGTCAAATGCTTTTGCAAAGTCAAGAAAATGGTGTCCATTCTTTTTCCTTGGATTAGACTTTCTGTCATTGTAATATGCTAATGATTGGGTTCGTGTACTTTTCCTGGCATGTATGAGAAGGTAGAGAGATCCAAAGCTTCGATGTGTAGAGAAAGAAGCAATTATTGTAACGACCCACCCTTGAGTTGCTGTTGGTCACACAGTAATCATGTGATGCAGCAGCATGCTGAGTATTTTGTGATCTAGCTAGTGGTGGGGGGACAGAAGCAGCCTGCTCTCAGGAGCAAAATCAAAGTGATACCTATAGAAGAGGGAAAGTGAACCAACATTGCAGCATAGGGCAAGGGGGTCAGTTTAGAAGTTTGCCTCGGACAGTTTATAAATCGGACCAATTTTGACTCAACTCTGTCAAGCTAGGATGCAGAGCAAGAACCACCCCAGATGTGAAAGCAATACTCCATACAAGGATGAATCAATTCTTTGTATAAACTAAGCAACTGTTCAGAAGAAAAGAAGTTTCAACATTTAAACAGGAAATCCAGTTTCTTGGAGGCAGACTTAGCAATTCCTGTAATGTGGGGTTTATAAGAAAGAGTGGATGTTAAAGTAATACCAAGTATGTTCATTGAGTCAAGAGGTGGAATTACAGAACTGTCAAAAGAGAAACAAGAGTTGTGAGGAGTTTTTGATAGAGAGATGGATAGTAACTGGGTCTTAGAGGCATTGAACTTAGCTAGTTTTCGTTTACCACACTTTTATATCCTGTCCAAGTCTGAGTTTATTGAGGAAGCTGTGTCAAGACGAGATGCAGATTGAGTGAGAGAAGAAGGAGCAGCACTGAGGGATATGGATGAATGCAGTGTTGAGTCATCAGCATATGAGTGCATTTGATTATTTATGGAGTAGAAGAAATCATTGAAAAATAGTAGAAAAGGGTTAGGGGACAGGACAGAACTTTGAGGGACTGCTGCTGATGGAGAAAAGGGGGTAGGCTGATCCATCAACAACCACAGAGATAGATTGACCCGAAAGGAAGCTAGATATAAAGAAGCAAAGTTAATTTATGTGTTATGTTCATTATCCTTACAAGTGTAATTCATTTTGTGGCCTGATCTTACCATTCTTTGGTTTTGTTGCTCTGAACATTTTTACTAGCAAGTTGTAAGAATTAACATTGTTCAACCCATTTACAGGTTTGATATGTGTCATGATAACAGCAAACTGCTACCTCCTTTAGCTCAGTTAGATGTAGAAGGAAAAAAATATACCTAGATATGTGAATATATATTTAGGAGATAATTTGATGAAGCATTTTATTCCTATACATTACATATTAATTATGTGTGTAATTTTCAGATGATTTCAGGATATTCTGTGGTGACCTTGGAAATGATGTTACCGACGAGTTGCTTACTCGTTATTTTAGTCATTTTGCCTCCTTTGCCAAAGCTAAAGTCGTGAGAGATAAGCGCACCAATAAAAGTAAAGGCTACGGTTTTATCAGTTTCTCTGACCCACAAGATTATATTCGAGCAATGAAGGAGATGAATGGTGAGTACCATACACTATTTTTTTCTGTTATCACTATTTGTAGATTTGTTTTGTAGATATTTATTTATTTATTATACTTAATCACCGTCTCCCACGTCAGCAAGGTAGCGCCAGGAAACAGACAAAAGAATGGCCCAACCCTCTCACATACACATGTATATACATAAATGCCCACCCATGCACATATACATACCTATACATTTCAATGTATACATATATATATATACATACACAGACATATGCATATGTACACATGTACATATTCATACTCGCTGCCTTCGTCACCAACCCACCACGCGACATAGTATCCCCTGATATTGATTTAAGATTAATCTTTTTTCTTACATATTCACTGTTCTGCATGAGCAAGGTAATCTCAGGAACTGTTGACTAAGTCTTAAAGTGGAAAAAATACTCTCCTGGCTTTTTCATCTGTTCCTCCATTAGGAAAGTAATATTGTGGGGGAAGGATTTCTAATCCCCAATCCTGTCCCTCTTAGTAATCTATACAAAGCAGAAGATATGTTGGCAGTATTCTTTCTCTTGTATCCCCAGGGATATATCAAAATTAATTTTTTTGTTCGTACTTGATCACTGTTTCTTGCATTAGCAAAGTAGCACCAAAAACAGACAAAGAAAGGCCACATTTGCTCACATCCATTCTCTGGCTAATGTTTAATGCACCGAAAACACTACTCCTGAACCACAACCAGGCCACACAAACTTTTCCATGGTTTTCTCCAGCGGTTTCACATGCCCTGGTTCAGTCCATTGACAGCATGTTGACTCCTGTATACCAAGTCATTCCAGTTTACTCTGTCCCTTACATACCTTTCACCTTCCTGTATGTTCAGGCCCCTGTCACTCAAAGTCTTATTCACTCTATCCTCCCATCTCCAATTTGGTCTCCCCTTTCTCCTTATTTCCACTACATCTGATACATATATCCTTTCTGTTAACCTTTCCTCACTCATTTTCTCCGTATGTCCAGACCATTTCAACACACCCTCTTCAAGCCTCTTTACCACACAGTTTCTACACCTCTTTCTTATCCTTTTAGTACTGACTTGAATTATCAACCTCACACCACACATGGTCCTCAAACATTTCATTTCCAACACCTTACATCGTCTCCTCCATACATTGTCATATGTTGCCCATGCCTCACATTCATATAACATTTTTAGGACTACTTTACTTTCAAACATACCCATTTTTGCCTTATCAGATAATGACCTCTCTTTCCACATTCTTCAATGCTCCTAGAACCTATCCGTCTTACCCTCCTTATTTATGACTTTTCTGCTTCCATTGATAATTTGAATCATCTTTAATAGCTATGGCTCTTTGCCATCATGTGGCCAGTATATGTGTTTTATCATTGTTGTTCTCTGTATTGATGGACATCATATTGAAAAGATTTTACATTTTCTGAAAGTTCAAATGCAATGCTGATTTTGAAAGGATTTTACATTTTCTGAAAGTTCAAATGCAGTGCTGATTTTTGTTTTATTAAGTTTTCAAGATAATACAGTAAGAAAATCGTAGTATTAAAGTCTTTATCTTGATAATACTTGCCTTTTAAGCAGAGAAGTGTTTACTTCTCACAAATGATGCCTTTTCCATGATCATGTTGTTGCTTTTTCAATGTTCAGGTTCCTGTATTAAGTTGCCCTAGTGAATTACAGAGTTCACATCTTGTAGGTGCAAATCATTTTATGTTTCCTTAGTACAGCATTTTTGATGTGCAGCTTTTTGATTAATCTGGCAGTGAACAGGTGTTAAGAATGATCTTCATTGTCAAAATATTTGCTGGTTTAAATACAAAGGGGTTCAAGTGGCAGTAGGTAGCACAAATGTCATTATATAGGCATGAATGGACTTAATCTTGTCACATTGTAATGAGCTTAGCACCTTTATTGATTGGTTGTTTGTAGCTACCTTGGGAAAATTCAGAAAAGCACTACAAAGTAGGTTACAGTTGATGTTATGGCATATGATGTTGGAAGGAAGACATCTCATCTGCCCATGGGACCCCAGCCATGGGATACAAAAAGATGAAAGAGTGGTTTTTTCCCCTGATGGATCCCACCACTCCTGAAGCTTTCTGTGTGCCTGTCACCACTGCTGCTGCTGTCCGTTAAGCTTATAACCCTGGGGTAGATTGGTAGCCTTAGACTGCTTGCCGAAGGTTGCATCCAGGGATGTTTGGAAGGTGGAGATGAACCTCCAGCACCCCAACCATACGAGGCAAAGACCCCACTTCGTTTATTTTCATTGTTACTCAAATTTCCATCATCGAAATAAAATCTAGATTGGCTTGTTTCTTTGTAGCGTACATATTTTTCAAGGGAATCTTTAGGGGAATTTTGTATATTGATGTCATTACTGCGTTTTCCAAGAGGACTCCAGGTGCCCGAAGTGAAAATTGAGTGAAATCGACGGTACTGGGGTTTCTGCAAAGCCTTTTGTTCCTTCTGCCTTGAGGACACCAGGGCTGCATACCGAGCACCTCCACTGCTACCTGAAAGTCATTAAATTTTTGAAGTTACTCATCATGTTATAAAAGCATTATGTAATACTGGTGCGAGAATTTAAAGATTTCCAGTACCCAGAAAAGATGTTGAAATTTAGTGAACTGTGGTGAAAAAGATTATATTAATACTTATGACTATTAAACTGGTAAGGCAGTATCATAATGAATATGCACATTGTTTCCTATTGCACTCAGGTGATTAGGTACTTGTAACCACTCATTCATAGCCTCATCCCATGCCCATTGTATTAAAGTGAAACATGAACTTCCATGCTTACATAAACACCACTTTCTTTTTCACTGAATACTAATTTTTCATCTGATGACACCAGTGCCTCCATCCATACCACCCATATACACAAGACACACACTGAACTTGATCCCAGATCCCAAATCATTCCTCTGGCATTCTCATGTGAAGTATTCCTAGCCCTAAGTAATCCTTGTATTGCGTTCATCCATTTCTATAGTGTACCTCTCCTCCTACTGCTTTCAAATGGACATTTATGTTTCTTCTTGACCAACCTGTCATCTGCCATATGTTCTGCATGTCCATACTGTCCAAACAGACTCTAACCCATGCATATTCCTAATAAAATTTTTCACTTCACTCTTATCCTCATATTCCAGCCTTCCTTTGAAAATTATCCATCTTTACTGCTTTTATACTTGACCCATTCTGAACTATATATACTTGGTTTCTCATTTGTACTTAAGAGTTGGCACAAGTACTTTATAAAACAAACCTCTTTCACACTAAACACTAAAACTTTCTCATTTGCAAATGTGTTCAGTGTATTTCTAATTTTTGCGTCCTAGTTTCAGCTTCAGTTCCCACAATTATCTGTGATGAGTTGTACTCCCGAATACCTTGACCTGTCTACAACTTCAGATTTTACATCATTCAGTATTACACAGTGACATCTCATCTTTCCAAAAACAAAATATTTACTTTATTCACATTCACTTTCAGCATCCTCCTGCTGCATACTTCATCACATAGACCTGCCATTCTATCCAACTATATATCTGTGTAAAACGGTTTTGGCAGCTTCCATTCATTTTTCACCATGGTTCAACAGCATACCCACTCTTGCTCTTATCTCAAAAATTGCCCCATCCATAAAAAAGGAAACAGTCATACTGACATTTCACAAGCTTGATTCACTCCTATATTTGCTTCATACCACCACTTACACATGCATTAGTTCTATTATAAGACAATGATAGTCAGAATTCCTTTATGTGCACAGAAACCATTATTGATTCCATTGACAGCAAGTTGCCCATTAAACCAAATCACTCCAATTCACTTTGACCTGTACATTTCTTTCACCCTCCTGTATGTTCAGGTTTCAAGTACTCAAAAATTTTTTTCACTCCATCCTTCTTTATCCAGTTTGGTCTTCTCCATTTTACCCCATCCACTTTTGACACATCCTCTTTGTCAACCTCTCCTCACCCAGTCTTTCGTTATCTCCAAACTATTTCAATACTCTCTTCAGCTCTCTCTCATCACACTCTTATTACCACATCTTTCTCTTACCCTTTTACTAATTTATCAGACCACCTCAAACCACATATTATCTTCAAACATTTCATCTCCAGCACATCCTCAACTGTAGCCCATGCCTTGCATCCATTCATTGTTGGGGCAACTCTGATTTGAAACGTAACCATTTTGCCCTCCCAAACAGTGACCTGTCCACATATTCCTCAGTGCTTCCAGAACCTGTGCCGTCTCACCCACCCTGTGACTCACTTCCACTTCTTTGGTTCTGTTTGCTCTCATGTCCACTCCCAGATATCCTATACACTTCACTTACAAATTTTCTCCATTTAAAGTCAAACCCCAACTGATCTCTCTTTCTGTCCTGCTTAATAATCTAATAACCTTTTTATTCACATTTACTATTAATTTCCTTCCTTTACATACACTTTAACATCAGCTTCTGCAGTTTCTCACATGAATCTGCCGCCAGTGCTTCATCATCAGCAAACAACTGATTCAGTTTCCAGGCCGCTGATGCATCCTTACACAAAATTTATTTGCTTCTATCCTTTTCAACAATGACAAAATGTGGTTGGCCAATTTCATGGCCAGCTGCCATGCCAGAGTCACTTATGATGGCTTCAACTATAAACACAACTGTTCATTGGGGCAATTATTTCTCCAACTCTTCAGTTTCTTCTTAATGACCTCATCATTACTTCAGGCAAACCTCAACATGAAGGTCCTTTCACATGCAGACGACCTTACAGGCACATCACAACACCTGTCACCACATTAGCAACATCATACATGCAAAACTACATAACACAATTGGAACAATGGCTCACCCAGAAAAGAATGTGTCAGTATCTCCATGGAAATCTTCGATCATTCTTTTAATCCAAGACAGACATGAATCCAGCTCACATCCTTCAGATATCTTTAATGACAGTCAGTCCCTCTGAACAAAACACCAACCATTCTAAGTGTCACATACAACATACAATTGACATTCACTCCTCACACCAATAACATCAACCCAAAAGCAACACAAAATGCCCCTAGAATGCTAACTGACACCAGAAATGGAAGAGAAAGAGAATTTCTCGACATTCCAAATAAATAATTCATCCACTTCACTTTAAACTGTTCCTCATCTGCCTGGTTTTCCACCCTCCCAATAGCAAATGTAGCAAGGCTACAAACCACACAAAATAATGTACTCTGAACAATCATTGGCTGCTTAGAAACTACAAACACTCAAGAGCTTCACAATGAAATGAAGATCCCAGTACAGTCCTACCTTAGCATGCTTGGCACTAAATTTTAAGCAGAAGCAGTAGACCCCTCTAACCTAACTACTCTAACTACCAATCCCTAATTAGAAATAGAAAGCTTACTCTTGCTTCACAGTTCAGTAACCTCTACTCACAGATCCCCCATCCCCAACTAATACAACACTGACAGAACACATAGACAAGGAAATAGCCCAGCAAGCACAAAACAGCAGACCTCCCAACTCAGTCTTAAACTCCAACCATCCGGACATGCACCAATCAGAAAACACACTCCTCAGACATACATGAGTCATATCAGACCATCTTAGGGTTATGTAGATTTGGAAAGTACTACAAATAAGTTAAGCCTACTTTTTGAGTGTTGAGTTTTATTACCACATTTTCCCATTTTGGTGGATTTTCTGCCGTATGAGGTGATTAAGAGCATCAAAATTTTTTATGAATACCAATGAAAGGTGACACATTATGTAGTCTTGCAAATTTAAGGGTAACAAAACATACTAGTAAGCCATAAATGTCTCTAGAGCCATCACCAACGGTATTGCCACAATGCAGACTATTCTGTGTCTTCTGCAACCCTTTTCACACTAATTTGTTTACCACACCCACAAAACTACTTAACTGTTTGCATTGTGCATTTTACATCATCATGCCCTTGGGATTCAAAGTAAATGCTTAATTTGTGATTGCAAAAACAGATGGCATTTTTGTCATGATTATTTTTCACTTTTTGATATTAGAATATGCATAGACAGGTTCACGAGGAGCATAGTGTATTGGTTAAAATCTGCATGTCATATCGCATCAAGTGATTGAAATAGTTCATTCTGAACAAGCAAGACTATTTTGATGCAAGAATATATAAAGCTAACTGATTTTTTCAAATTTCTGTTCACTTATCTTCATTTCAAAAACAAATGTGGAATTTGATGAATCTTACCTGTCGCTTTTGGAAAAGATCTTTCCTTGGTCTTTATCTGTGGTGACTGACGTATTGGTGGGCGACGCACAAACCTTTGGGGGGGTGGTGGTGCTTCATAACCACCAGGTCCCCATCCACGGCTAAGGAATACACGCTTTAGACGTCCTAGCTTTTGATCTTGATAGGCAGGGACATCATTTATCATTTCATGAATATTTGTGTCTTGGAACATTTTCTGGCTGTTTTTGGTGTTTTTGATTTTATTAGCTTTTATGTCTTGGTCTGTTAGTAGGAATGATATCCATGTTGTTTTAGCATCTTCCAACTCAATAGCGATAATGGGTTCCCATATGGAGCCAAGAATAAACACCATGCAGGTGACTGCCATCCATACTGTGCCTTGCTCCTTAAGAATAATAGAGAAGAGAAAACCAGATGAAGTAACAATTTTGAATTTATTTATGTTCCAGATTCCTGGAATTTTGTTTTCATTCGTGGATATGAAAAAACAGTTTCTTAGGCTTTAGTGGAAGAGCCTGGAAACCAAACCATAAGTATCTTTGGAGATTCTAAACACCACTGGCTGTCCCTTTCCGTATAGGAAGGACACTTGCACTTTTTCACATAAAGTGCTGCTGTGCTAAGATCAGCATGTAATACCAACAGAATAGCCAAACTTGGGAAAATACATAGAGTATAGACTACTACATTTTATGTACTGAAGCTTCTTCGTCACATGGAAGGGCTGAAGATATATTTTTTTCAACAGAACATAGACAAAATAAAGGTGTATATGTGGAAAATGCGGAGGATTGAGGATTTGACAGTATGGTCTCAAGGTTTCACACAACAATACATATGGAGGTTGCTGCTGTTGATGACATGTTCACACAGCTGTATCAAATATAGACAGCGCTGGTGATGGTTAGGGTCCTTCACTAGCTCACTGTGTGGACAACGCCAATCCTGCCATTATTCCCAACTCCTTCATACATGGAGGGTGCTAGTGTTAATGGTTCATTCCAACATCTGTATCACATTTTGATGCTGTAATGGGACTGTGGTATTGGGACCAGGCTTGGGTCATGCCGCTTGCTGACCTCATTACCTGATTTTGAACCCCTGTAGGCCTATGCTGACTCATAGTCAGTAAAGCTAACCACCATGCCTCAGAGGCCCTTTATATCCTTAGAGGTAAACTTTTTTAATCTCATTTGTTACTCATTAGTTAATAATCAATTCCTCCAAAATTTTAGTTATAGTTAATTACATTTGTTTATTTGTGTGATTTTAGGGTCATTCACTTGTACTGTAACTACTTAAAGATTCAATTCCATGCATGTGAATGATTTTTTTACGGCCTAAATCTCAGAAAGGCTCTTATATGTACCAGATCTAAATTTAATCCACTTAGGTGACTTGAGGACCCATTATGTTGATTTTGCAGAGGAAATGTTTAAAGCTAATGCCATTGTGGTCAGTTCTCCTCCATACTCCCATGCTTGGGTTAGAGAGAGAGAGAGAGAGAGAGAGAGAGAGAGAGAGAGAGAGAGAGAGAGAGAGAGAGAGAGAGAGAG
>JAUUDZ010249538.1:0-17104 GCA_032361705.1 Panulirus versicolor | reverse complement strand
ACAGGGCTAGAAAAAAAACCACGAGACACCCCATCAGTGCGAACAGACACCATCTGAA
This sequence comes from Panulirus versicolor, assembly GCA_032361705.1. Classification (NCBI taxonomy): domain Eukaryota; kingdom Metazoa; phylum Arthropoda; class Malacostraca; order Decapoda; family Palinuridae; genus Panulirus; species Panulirus versicolor. Next base: position 17,046 of record JAUUDZ010249538.1, on the reverse strand, counting down.
GGATACAATCCTGAAGAGGGAGACCGGGCTGCCACCCCTAAGAGCTAAAGTCAAGCAGACGACAGCGGCGACTCTGATCTGCAGGTCGGACAAGCCCTAAACTAGTATGGCCCGAGTCCGGGCCACCCTCCACTTAGACCATCACCCAGACGCACGAGGCGGCCAATGCCATCCAAGCCTTTCAAGCGGCGGCATACACGCTGGAGATGGAGGATACACCACACCACCTATACAGGGTACCACCTCCACCAATCACAGCACTGGGAAACAAGAAGTCCAGCCTCCAGCACGAAGACTTGAGAAGACTGGCTTCGAGAGCCAAAGCCACTGAGACACCTGCTGAAACAGTAGCATATTTCAGACGGATCAGTGGACCAGACAGATGAGGGAAGGTTGGGGACGGCCTTCCACACCCAAGGTCATAATCGCCCCTGGAGGCTGTCAGATGACTGCCCCACACTACACACGGAGCTGGCAGCCATTTCCAAAGCCATGGCACACGCAGCTATCACGTACTCGAAGTCTGTGATAATACACACGGACTCCAAGTCATCAGTGCAAGCGCTGCTACACACCCGCCCAGAGGACCCGGTATGGAGGGCTTTACACTCTCCAAACCGGGACCTCCGCCTGCAACGTCAAGTGGTCGAGACCGGGATCCCCGACAACATGACCTCATGACCAAATAGGTGAATAACCTCAAACGACTCGACGAGGCTTTACAAGCCAAGACAGACGCCACCGCTCTGAACACCGCCAACGATTCAACCATCCACGCTGCCCCTGACTACTTCTCCATCACCGCCACCAGCAAAGCTACCGCCATCCCCGACCAAGAAGGACGGACTAGTTGGAAATAGAAAATGCCGCCGTAACTACTCGGGAGAATACGTATCCTAGGACTCCAAGTGCCCCGACCACCACCACGAGCTCTACTCCGGCACTTCAAGTTCCGGACCGTGAGCACCGAGGCAACAACGTCCTATGCAACCATCACTGGCATAGAAAAGAAGTTGCCCAATGCAAAGTTCACAGTCAAACCAAACCTTAGGGAGAGACGATTCTCCATCCCAAAGACGCCTCCTCCGCCCACGCCTTGGATGTCCTTGCAAATGACTTATGCATGGCCATCAAACTAAACCCGGCCGTGAAAGGAAGCAAATATGTGGTACTGAAGGACAAGCAACTGCTACTGGATCCCCGGGAAAACCACCAAGGTTCTGAAGGCGGAGCGCTGCACTTCGCTGACGGACAAATCGGCACAGACTCTGCAAGTTCTCATTATTCATTATGGGCCGACCCCGAGAGGCATACACCTGATAACCTGGGGAAAATACGAGGCGAGGCCTTGCGTGCCGGAACTGCGGAAGGAAGCACCATGCATGGAATCCGGGCTGCTCTGAGAGAGACGCCACAAAGCCTGATGCTGCTGGTTGTGTTGTGACACTTTTTACGATAACCCGGGACTCCAGGGTCAATAACTGGATATCATACTACAAACAATCATCTCAAACGTCCTCAAATTTGCTGAAAACTTTCTATACAGATAGTATGCAAAGGGACACACCCGCGCTATGTGCCCCCTTTACTGATAGTGTGTAAGGAGTTATACCCGCGCCCCCTATATAGATAGGGTGTACGGGGGCACACCTGCGCTATGTGCATCAACGTAACGGGATGATGTCAACACTAGCAAAGGCCGGTGCAGGCAGGGCCGACGCCCTCACTTGTACAGCTTTCACAGTCAACTGTGACGACGCGGGTTCCACTGGAAGCGTACCCCAAGGTTGCCCCACAATTGGAATCTTCATGACGGCTTGACTAGGTAGCACTGGACAGTTTTACCTCACCTGACTGAACAATCCTCCGAAATGTCTTTGGTGGCCCATTCTACACAACTGCACCTACATTATCAATCTGACACCTCCATTCGATGTCGGCGGTAGCAAATCAAAATCTGCTGCTGTCCCATTCCATAAGAAGCGCCGCTCTACAGGTTTTACCTCAAGTCCACTAGCATTGAGAAAGGTCAGAAGCTTGCGATATTCGACTTCCACGTCTCCGATTCCCTTTGGGAACAGCCGACTCTCAGACCTGATCTCACCGCCTCTTAAATGCCCGGCTATCACCGCAGCGGATGGGTGTCGAGTTTTACCTCACCCGCGGTAAACACACACAGTTTGTGTCGACGCTCTCACTGTGGTGACTTCGAAACTTGAAAAAATAGCTATCCCAGCAGCGGCAGCATGAAGGTGTTGACACTGGCAGGCGACCGGCCACACATGGGGACGTGCCAATGGACCTCAGCATCAGCAGCCGTCGTCAGCTGGTGCTGCACCACTCCCCCTGGCCCAACCTCAGGGACGATCACCCACCATATTCAGAACTCTGTTCACTCGCCAGACAGTACAATCCCATCCCTAAAGAGAGACTCAAGCACGTACCTCCCTACCGTCAATCACCACCTACCCTCCACCTAAATGTCAAAATCCATCAGTGAAAATATATTCCGTCCTCATCCATAGGCTGGAAATTTGAATTCAATTTCTTAGCAGGTATCCAGTACGAGGGCAAGATGAGAGTCTCCTAAACCTTCCGAACTGTTTAGTGACAAGTTTTCATCTGCCATCTACAGAAGAAAGCAGCGGCCCTCTCACTAACTAACATAAGCAGCAGAACGGTGGCGACGAGCCCAGCAGTGTGTGGCGAAGGTTGGGGGCGGAGCTGGCCAGTGGGGATGAAGCACTCTCGGGCGATGACGACTTCAACTCAGTCTTGAGGCCGCGGCAGAGGTAGTACTCGCCCAGCGCAGGAACCTCGTCGGTCGAGAGCTCAGACACATCCTTACAGGTAGTGATGGAGTGCCTGGCAGACACCATCCCAACGCTCTTCTCCACCTGCAAACCTCGACGATTTCTCCAGGGCTGCTGCACGTGGCCACCTTAATGGACAACAAAGCACACCGGTGCACTAGTTTCAAATGCTCTACTACACCTACTGCTCCCACCTCATTCACAACCTCCGAGCCAAGCAGCTGAAGCAACAGCGATGACAAGAAAAGACCCATCTGGACTGTGTCTTGTGAGCACAGAGACTACAACGGCCTATGGAACCATCTCTGGCATAGAAAAAGTTGCCCAACGCCAGGTTCACGGTCAAACCAAACCTCAGGGGGTAGACAATTCTCCACCCCAAAGACGCCTCAAATGCCCTGGATGTCCTCCTAAATCATAGTTTCCCTAAACCCATGGTCGCGACCCAAATGAGGGTCGCGGGATGGTTTGAAAAAAAAATCAAATAAAAATTTTTAAATACACAAAATACTGCAAATATATACACATCACAATTTTGGAATATGAAGCGTCACTGAGACGAACAAGATAACAGTTGTGAATAATAAAGCATCGATAAAGGGATGGAAACATCTGAAAAAGCCTGACAACCTCAGATGGAACAGACTGCAATTAATAATCTCGCCTAAACGCTATACCATGACTTCATCTCTGACCTCCTAGCAATAGAATTACACAAAACACTGACAAAATCATAACATCCACATAACATCAACCTCCCATAAGCCCACACATACCTACACCAGATCTTATAACTTTAGACGTAATGATCCAGTCTACAAGAATGTGCAGACCTAAACACCAGTCATCCACGCCTTGGTTATACTCACAGCAACACACAGACATTTACAAACTCCAAGATAGAGTTATGCAAACGCAATGCTGCATTTAAAACCAGGGAAAAATTAGAAATTCGAGAAAACGAAACATTTCAAAAATCAACATCCCTCATCACAAAGATTTAAACTTCCCCAGCAGCCTAACAAAAACATCTCACCCCTTCCACTGAATATTTGAAAACATTTTAACTCGTCTCATCAGAAACCACAGCTAGATTTAAAAATAGCAAAGTGGATTACCCACCAACTGTCTCAACTTTACCTTCACCTGTCCCAACTCATCAATTCTTAACTTCTGCTAAGAAAACTAACATTCTTTTCTGTTCACATACATTACTTGTACACCGAAGTGGGAGGAGCCTCACGCGATCAGTGTTTCTTCTGGCGTTGCTGTGTTGGATGATTGACGTACTGTGATAAGCATTTATCATAACGTAAGTTTTGTTTGATTACTTTTTTTTTTTTTATTTCCAGCGATTGCCATGCTACTTCACGAGTAGAATAGCAGTTTAATTGTCTAATAAAAAAAAACAGGTTGAATTTTTTGACTGTGTACTGATGGGAGCTTCATCTATGATGGGAAGTAATGTGGGTTAGGTCACTCGAAACTGAGAAAATACTGCTGTCGTAATTCAGTTTCCTACAAGGATAAACTTGTCCTCTCAACGTCTCCAGCAGGATCTCCGTGTGGCTCTGAATGATGTTATCCCAAATTGTGAAATTTTATCAAGGCCAGAGCTTCGAACAGGCGCATTTTCCATACGTGTTATGATGCGGGATCACATCACCAGGACTTGGATATCTTTTTTTTTCCACTCTTATGTCCGCTGGCTGTCTCGAGGGCGCATTCTCGGAAGGGTTATTGAACTTGAAACCGAAATAGAAGCTTTTCTCCACGATGAAGCAGCATAAGCCGGCAGACTGCTTCAAAGATCCTGTTTGGGTGGCAAAGCAAGTTTGTTCAAGCAACATCTTCAGGCACCTGAATGAAGTGAACTCAAGGCATGCAAGGCCGAAAGCAAACAAGGACAGACATCGACGGAAAAAAAAAATTGCTTCGTTCAAGAAACTTCCACTTTAAAGAAATAGATAAGCCAGGAGGAAAATGGCTGCTTTCCAGACCTGAGCGCAACAGTGCTGGAATATTCGTCAGAAACAACCCTGGCTGACGTTAAAGTGGTTTTTCAAGATCTGAAGAAGTTTAGGGAGAAAATGGACAGACGTTTGCCAGAAAATGTAGAAAAATACTACACTTACCATGGGCTGAGGAGTTTGCTTTTGATGGCCAAGTTTCTTCAGATTCAGTCTCTTTCCGGTCAGGAATACTGCAATACAAAAGCTGAGCGAGGAAAAAAAATCTCCACAGAATTCGTCGATTACGCTTCGCCTGGCCAAACAACCCCTGTTAGCAAGGCGGTAGTTGAGAGAATATTCGCCACTGGAACGTGAAAACAACCGCGAAATCGGATCAATACTGACATTATCACGAGTTCGTTCCCATCTTCAGTGTCGAGGAAAGTGCTGCAAGGATGTCAACCAAACTCCAACGTATGACTGAACTGCTCAACTCGGCTGATAGGTATGATACAACAGAAGAGGATAACGGAGCTGATGTTTCTCACTTTTCGTCCCACTGCCGCCTAACTATATCTTAAAATAGGGAACAAGAACCTCATACCGCAAGAAAAGGCTCAGATTCTTGCCCTGAGGGAGGCAAAAATGTCGGTGGGGGGAGATTTGTCAGTGTATGGTAGAGAGAAAATCAGCCATATACAGCCTCGCTGCAAAAGCAAAGAATATCCCACTAGGTGAAGTTCCACCTCCTAAGGTTGAAGTTCCACCTCCTAAGGTTGAAGTTCCACCTCGGAAATATGTACCAGGGCGTCCCAGACAGAATTCAGTAACTACCGACAAGCTTATAAAGGAGAAGCGCAAGTATTGATATAAATCGAGGCAGTGCAGCAAGGCCATTCCAACCCTCCTCGGGCGCGTTGCACAACGCACCATTCAAGACCGCTGCCAGAAACACTGGAACCTGCCGCCTCCTCGTTCCCCGACCAGACCAACCCCATAATGATCCGACAAAAATGAATGCCGATCGCCTCTAAGTTTCGCAAGGAAATACAAACATTTCACTGTTGAGGACTGGAGAAGGAAGGGTCTTATGGAGCGACGAGTCAACTTTCCAGTGTGGTGGTGTGAGCGAGGCGTGGCAAGTTTTAAGACGTCCCCTCACACATGAATCCCCTCGACCTCCGTTATGACCATCAAACACCCAGACTCGCGTCATGATTTGGGGTGGTTTCGGTGGAGTAACTAGTTAGGGCGTGGGAGACGTCATGCGCTTCCCAAGATCATCATAATGGATGGAGACCGCTACACTGAGGTTCTTCGTGACCACAGGAGTTTAGGGATCCACGACTGTAGCTTCTTTATGCAAGACAGTGCACCATCTCACAAGGCAAAGAAGGCCATGAAATGGTTCTCAGACAAGGACGTGAACTTCCTTCAACAGCCAGGGAATTCTCCACACCCGAATCTCCTCGAGAATCTGTGCTCTCACATGAAAAACTTCGATTTCTCGACTTCTTTAAGCCATCGGAGACATCTGTACTAATATAGAAATACAAGATTTTCAATATTTACACATCTGGAATGCACCTATTTAGTCTGAGAATCTTAGAGGGGAATGACATTCCGACACATGGCGAAAAGGGAGCACGGGCCAAAGACAAAAAAAAAAAAAAAAGGTTGAGAATCACTGGTTTAGATGGTCCTTACATGATTATATAGGGACTTGATAACAGTCAATCAAAAACGCCTGCAGGCCTTGTGACCTTCCTCGTAGGTCGCTGGCCGTTGAATACAACCAAACCTAATTACCCTCAGTGGCATTTCAGTAGTTGTCCATGCTCGTCTCGCGTGACGTTTTGATAGTTTAGCTCACTAGCCGCAACAACCACCAACTACCACCACCATATTGGTGCTTCGAGTTCATCTGATAATGCCATACGACAGCTTACACATCACTGTTGCTCTCACTTGGGAGCTGACCGACCGCAAAAGCCAAACCGGGTATCAAGAACAGGATTTTTCACTTCGTACTAATTCATGCAACTGATAAGGTGCCTTCGGTTCGACGATAAAACAAGAAGTGAGGAGAAAAACTGATAAGTTTTCTCCCATCCAACTGATAAGCTCGCTCCCATCCGCAATGTTTGGGATACGTTTGTCAGCAATGGCACTTCTCATTATGTTCCTGGAGAGAGACTCACTGATGAAGAGCAACTTCTTGCCTTTCGTGGGAGGTGCAGCTTTCGAATGCACCGCTACGTATGGGCTAAAGTTCGTCATTGTGTGTGACGACCCAAAATACATGCTAAATGCAATTCCTTACCTGGGAAGTACAAAGTTCTTCCTCAGAAGCTGCTAAAAGACCTAGTCGTCAAACCCACTATTTTACTAAAACTTCTTTCAAAAGGCCTACCTCCACACTGGGAGGTAGGGCAACTGGCTCACATCAGTTCAGCTATCACTGGACACGATCAAGAGCTGCGGCCCGATTATGTTTGGCCCTTTGTGTGGCAACAAGCCACATATTCCCGCCAAAAAATTATGGCGACGAAAGAACGAGAGAGAGAGAGAAAGAAGTGCGTTCTGCTATGATAGTGGTGTCCTGCATACCTCAAGGTAAGCATCTTTTTCCTCCTCCTCCTCTTCGATGCACAGCCAACGCATCACTGATGCTAATGGAAAGCCCGAAATAATCTGTTACCACAATAAAACGAAGGGTGCAGTGGATACCTTGGACCACATGTGTAACAAGTATTCCTGCATCCGTAAAACAAGGAGAATGACTTATGTTATATGGGGATGGTCAATGCTGAAGTCATCCATCCTTTCATGCAGAACCTTGCTCACCAGCTGGCGAAACCCCGGGCCCAGAAACGAATCAACACACCTACCCTGAGAATGAGGACCAAGGAGGCCCCATAGCACACCTGCTGCCGATCAATGTACCCTATCTATCTTTCGCACCAACCCTCCCACCCAAGATGTGTCAAGTGCGCAGCAAAAGACAGAAAAACCAAGCCAGTGTGCCACCCTTGCGAGAAGGCTGTGTGTGGTGTGCGCTCATACCACGTCTGCATCGACTGTGTACAAACTAAGTCATGCGATCACAGCTGATGTTATGATAAAACTTACAACCAGGCAAACCTAACGTCTGTGTTCTATTATTAACCTATAACAGAAAAAACTATTAGTTTTGGTTTAGTGGTGCATCATTCACATATTCTTTCAAGATTTTTAAGGCCTTTTTCTTACGACTGACTGAACAGAAGAACGTGTTCTAAAATTTCATGTTTTCTTTAGATTTACTTGCAAACGGTATGCATTTCCATGTGTCAAGCAAATTTCAGTTCACAACTATTTTTATACTATCCTTTTAATGGGTCGGATGTCCCCATAATTACGTGTGGTGTAACTGGAAACAGATTACCTGTCTCCATGATTACCTGTGGTGTAACTGGAAACACTACCTGTCTCTGATTACCTGTGGTGTAACTGGAAACATTACCTGTCTCCATGATTACCTGTGGTGTAACTGGAAACAGATTACCTGTTCCCATGATTACCTGTGGTGTAACTGGAAACATATTACCTGTCCCCATGATTACCTGTGGTGTAACTGGAAACATATTACCTGTCCCCATGATTACACGTCTCGGGTCAAATAACAAGATTAGCGAAAGGAGCCACAAGGCACATCATGGTCACAGTGGCTCCGACGAGGAGCAGGAGCAAGATTAGCAAATCGTGGAACTCTATAGACGTCAAGGAATTACGCCACTTCCAGGGCCTGAGCACGTTCCCCGGGCACTAAAGACAGAAAAAAAAAAAAAAGGGTTCATAAAACTAGCCGGTCAAATATCTCAAACCAAACGCATTCAATATCATTCAATGGAACTGTAGAGGCCTTAGGAATATATAAGCACAACAGTCACTGCTGCTTGTAATATGTAGGCCATCAGTGTCTACAAGATACTAATCTAAACAACCCAGTCGAAGATTGTGTTGATCTACATAACTATAGACGAGATGAAGCTCATACATAGAGTTCCTATTTACGTACAACGAAGCTTACGCCCCACACTGGCGCGCGACTTTGAATTCTACTCAACAAGCCGGTCGCATGTAAAGTCAATCTTAAGAACACGTAACTGGCATTTTCAATATAGTTCCGGTTCCAATGGACTTCATAATGATGAGCTTAACTTTCTACCCGATCAATTACCCCAGAGCAAATTAATTTCGAGAGATCCTAACATTCACCAGTGGGGAAGCAAACACACCAACTACATAGGGAAAGAATAGGTTAATTCTATCACCACCTCTGATCTCGCCCTTCTGAACGATGGTAGTGTAAATCTGGTAGACGACCGGACTGGTAACATCATCGACCTATCCTCGCTACTCCAGGAAGTATCAAATCACATCACCTGGGGTACAACACGCGACGACTGCTCGAGAAGTGATCACTTCCTAATCCTTCTTTCTTATACATGCGATATATCGATAAATCAAGTCTCCATCTAAATCTAATCTTAAGTAGATTGGGTGTCATCCTCAGGACGGCTTAGGCCACCATTCGTAAGAAACCTACAATTTCCACGAAGAAGAAACACAAGATAAGACTCGGACACGGTAGGACACAACACATACGGAAAGCGAACACCAGGCACGACAATAGACACAGCCCACATGTAGCTTGATACCAAAATGACACGGAGCAGAGACACTACTACACCAGGGGTCCGACAGACTCCATGCTACGTCACGCCGGAGAAGCTGGACACGAGGCACTGCTGTAGGTCATCAACGCCTCGTGGACAGCACACAAACTTCCACTGGAATGGGGAAAGGGCAGACATCCAGCCCATTCCCAAGCCCAGAAAAACCACGACCCAATGCCAAGACGGCAGAAAGGACGTTTCTCAACAGGCTCAAGTGGAAAGTCGGACCCCGGCAACCCTACATCATTGCCTATACACGGGGAAGATGATTCTCCACCCTAAAGACGCCTCCTCCGCCAACGCCCTGGATGTCCTTGCAAATGACATGTACGGCTATCAAACTAGACCCAGCCGTGAAAGAAACCTATGTGGTACTGAAGCACGACAAGGACCTGCCACTGTATCCCCTGGAAAACCACCACCCAAAGGTTCTGAAGGCGGAGAGCGGCACTCTGCTGACGGACCAATCGGCACAGACTCTGCAAGTTTTCATTACTCACTATGGGTCGATCCCGAGTGGCATACACTTGATTACCTGGGGAAAATACACGAGGCGAGGCCTTGCGTGCCGGAACCCCTCAGATGTTACCGCTGCCAGAGGTTCGGCCACCACCAGTCAAGGCGCTCAAACCAGGAGGCATGCGCCATATGCGCAGTGAAACAGAACTGTGCCTCACGAAGCTGAAGGAGGGAGAAAAAATAACGCCCAAATGTGCCTTTTGCGGAAGGAAGCACCACGCATGGAACCCGGGCTGCTCCGACCGGACAAAGAGGGCACACGCCACCAAGCCTGCGCTCCCCCCCCTCCAAACATACCGTCAACCTATGTCAGCTCCCCTTTAGCACCTTCGTTTGGGGCCCAGTAACAGCAGCAACCCCCGGCCTCACAGAATACAGAACAGTTCCTTGCTCTCCCCAAGATATCCCCCATTGCCACACAGGAGAAGCCACCTCCGCCACACAAGACATCGGTAAAGAACGAGCGGCCGATCCCGAGGGGCTTGATCCACGTGTCAGACCTAATCAAGGTCTTGACCAACTTCACGTCAGGTCTGGCAGCACTGCTGGACCACAAGATCCATGCGACACAGCTCTATTTGGACAAGTGGCCACAGCCCCCGTTCAGTCAACACCAAAGCACAGGGCCAAGGCCCACTCCACCTTAAAGAAATCCCCACGAGAGAACAGCCGCAGACGGAAAAAGCCCCGAGCCCCGCAAATAGGAAGTCCACCTCCCTGTACCCCTCCTTCAAGAAACCCCAGCAAGACGTAGAGGAGATGGACCTGAAAGCTGGTCACTGAGCAGGAACTTTAGACCAAGGAAGCTCGATAAAGTCAATCTCAAAAATGGACAGCAGCGCCACCCTGAAGAAAGTCATGGAACATTCGGAGAATCGAGAACGAAGCGGACCTCCTCCATGTAGCAGCACACACTGAAGGCCTCGACATCGTACTCATTCAAGAACCACTTAGGAGGAACACCACATCTTCCGTTTCAAAGGCAAAAGGTGTACATAAAACACTTGAGTCAGGCACCGACCAGAGGCTGCATGATCCTAGTCAGGTCGTACATTCTCAGTACAGAGGTCGTGCACCTGATGCCTTGTGGTCGGGACGTCGAAGCGCAAGCCATAATAGTCACATTGCAAGAGACTACTTCATCTATAACATCTACAAGAGCAACTCTATAGAATTCAGAACGACGACCAGCCGCGCACATCACCACGCTGGTAGGGGAGATTTCAACATTCACAATCCCTTCCTCACCTCAGCGAGTGCCACCAATGAGGATAGGATACACACTGCTTGACACGCCAGACAATATCCTCCTCAACAGCGAACCAACCCACACAAGAGGAGGGAGATGACCTCACCTTCCTCTCCTGCTCAAGACCCAGCCCGCTGGCAACTGCACCCTCCTCACCAGCGACCACTTTGCCACGCTGACCACTATGTCAACAAGCTCCCTTCGCCTCCACCACAGAGGTGGAGTTACAATACCCAAAAAGGCAACTGGGAGCATTTCAGAAGAAAAATAAATACATGGCAAGCCGAGCACCAACAGCAGGCGGGCATCACACTATCATAGACGAGAATTGTCTACACAAGGAACTGGTTCTAGCCCTTCAAGAAGCAGATCTGGCCATCCCCAAGACTAAGGGACACCAAGACCATTGGTACTACTGCAGCAAAGTAGAGGAGCTCAAGAACAGGGGTCAACAGGAATAGAAAAAAATACAGGAAACACCCCCCACCTTCTGCAGGATACAATCCGGAATACAAAAGAGACCAGAAACACCAAGAAAGCAAGCTGGGTCAAATGGTGCTCTGAGGTGAACGACCACGCCTCCCTCGGCAGGATGTGGGGCCAGATCAAGAGAGCATCTGGCACCACGGTACCGCCACTACCTGCTCATCCCAGTCCCAGGAAGGAGGCAGGGAGGCTTGCGGGTCTCTTCTACGACCGAGTAGCCACAAATTACCTACCCACACAGGTAGAGGAAACAAGACAGAGGGTAGGAAAAATTTGTACGGGAAGCAAACAGCAGGCAAGGCACAACAGACAGGCCCTTCAACAAGCAATGAAACGGAGCAGGGACACGGCCCCATGGGCCGACAGAATAACCTACTCCATGCTGTGCCACGCCGGAGAAGCTGGACACGAGGCATTGCTGCAGGTCATCAACGCCTCGTGGACATCACACAAACTTCCACTGGAATGGAAAAAAAGCCTTCGAGCTCGCCAGTCCACTGCCGATGTTAGAGAATCTATCCGAGAAGGGAATCGAGGGAGGCTCATCGGGTGGATCCAATACGACCTGACGCACCACTAAGAACGAGCACGATTCTAAGGAATCATTTCGTCATACAAGCCCCTCGAAAATGGCACCACACAAGCGGGCATCCTCAGCCCGACTCTCTTCACAGTCAGGCTGACGAGGTAGTGAAGCTCCCTTCAGGCCTACGGTTAAGCTCCTCTGCTACGCCGATCATCTCCAGCTGATAGTGCGATGGCGCAGGAGATTGGCCAACGCCCAACACGCACTCAAGCTGGTTGAAAAAGTGCAACATACTGGGACTCAAGATCAACTCTGCCAAAACAAGGGCGATAGCCCACTGCTCCACGAGGCCAGACAGGATGCTCTCCATCCAGGAACGCCGGTAACCTGGGTCGACACCCACCAGTGTCTTGGAGTGTGGTTTGACCGAAACCTCATCTTCAGGACGCAGCTTCAGTGTCTGACAAAAAGAAAAACAGGAAACATCACGAGTCGCCGACTAGTCCAGCCGCTGGGGCCAACATGGAGGTGCTCAAGACGTACTACACCGTCATCAGATCGTTGGTAGACTACTGGCCTCCAGCACTCATTGACCCGAGTTATGACCAGGTGACCAACATGAGGGTCATCCAAAATGATGCAATCAGGACCATGCTGGGAGCTCCCATGTGGACCAGTATTTGCAACCTGCAGATGGAGACTGGGCAGCCACCCCTAGCAGCAAGAGTCAAGCAGACGACAGCTGCGGCTCAACCACGAAGGCCAAAGTCCGGAACGCCCTCTATTTAGACCACAGTGTGCGAGGAACCACCTGGATGCACAAGGCGGCGAATGCCATCCAAGCCTATCAAGCAGCAGCATCCACAATGGAGACGGAGGATTCACCACACCACCTGTACAGTGTACCGCCTCCATGGGACCCTCTACCAACCACCTTCGCAGTCACAGCATTGGGAGACGAGAAGTCCAGCCTCCTGCACGAAGACCTGAGAAGACTGGCATTGAGAGTCATGGCCACGGAGACACCTGCTGAAGCTGTAGCATATTTCACAGACGGATCACTAGACCAAACAGATGAAGGAAGGTCGCAGACGACCTTCTACACCCAACGTCATACTAGTCTCTGGAGGCTGACAGATGGCTGCTCCACACTACACACAGGGTTGGTAGCCATCTCCAAAACCCTGGAACACGCAGCCACCTCGCACTCGAAGCTCGTGATAATACACACGGACTCAAAGTCAGTGCAAGCGCTGCAACACAGCCTCCCAAAAGACAATATCAAGCTTGTCACCTCGATCCTCGCTCAACTTCAAGAGCTACAACGACAGGGACGTCCCATCACCATACACTGGATCACCAGCCTCGTGGTGATCGAGACAACAGACGAGGCAGCTAAAGCAGCTACGCGTTTTAGCAACATCCAGGTGCATGTTCCAGTGAGCCTGCAGCAAATTAAGCACCAGCTACAGAAAACAGCAAGGCTCCAGACACCAACAATGCCTGATCCCTTTCAGCCAAGTGGTACTTAACGGCCATGATACTGAAGCCACCATATAACGACAGAGGCACGAGGAAGAAAACCCTAGTCGATCTACACCGTCTGGGGTACCAATGCAGCTGGCAATGAATTGACGTCATCACAGACCATCTACTGTCAGGAGCCGTCAACACACCAACTGGAACACTACATGCTAGACTGCGAAGTGACAGTCTCCTCCAGGAGTCGTCAACACACCAACTGGAACACTACATGCTAGACTGCGAAGTGACAAGTCTCCGCACAAGAGTCCCAGACTTCAACGAGGAAAACCATGCAATACCAACGGCCTCACTACTTTACAAGACCCAAAAGAACAAAATGGAACACCTGCTCCGGACCCGAAGTGAATACCCACCTCCCAGATGGAAACAAGCACACCCCAGCACCAGCTCCAAAAGAGGTTCCCTGCATCTCATAATACCTTGAACACACAAGACACCGATATACCATACATTAAAACCAGGGAACGGGCTGCCGCCAAGCAAAAAACAGTGGATACAGCTTCTGAAAGCATATTTGGATTCAGCATGCAAAAAATACAACATTTTTTTCCATGTAGCAAAATCTTTGTTGCCGAGTTGTTTTTTTTTTTGTGATAATCACACCACCAGGACTGTTGCCATTAGGGTCTTAGACTCTGGCTTATCTTTGCTTTTACACGCTGACTTTTTATGACCTACTTTGCCACACGAAAAACGTTTAGGTTTTTTATTTCAGCACATTCGCATATCATTACATACAGCATATAGAATGTAACAGTGCTCTACAGATTATCTGAAACAAAGTTTATTAAACTCTGCTATTTTCATCGTTTGTCAAGTGCAACTGCTTTTTGAAAGCATAAGCCTAGATAAGCGAGTCATGAGGGGCCTGCAGAAACAAAACTGGAAATGCCAGGACATTTATACAGAGCCCACTCCTGAGTAGTAGTTCTCTCAGCTGCAGGGTAAAACTCAATGTGTATACAGTGTCTTTTCCATTCTGTAGACTGTGGTTTTGCGTATTCAAGCGTTGTGCCGATACCTCATCGACAATTATAATGCCAAGAAACTGTGTACATAGTCCGAATTCTTTCTGCTATTATCTGCAGTGAACTAACATTCATATCACAAAACATTTTTACACCATTAAAAAAAAGGCTATGAGCATCACTTTGCTTGTAAAGTGGGAGACCAGGATGAAAGGTGGGCCCCCATATTTGTTGTGACGTGTCAGGCTCCTCGGCATGGGCAAAAGGTTCATTGCCTTTTGCAATTCCAATGGTTTGGAAAGAACCCAAAAACCACTTGGGACTACTACTACTGCCTGACAAATATGAATGGTATAACATCAAAATCCAAGTATAATGTTAAATATCCAAATTTACCATCTGCTATGAGGCCAGTGGCTCATATTAAAGAATAACCTGTGCCTGAGCACGAGTCTAAAATCATTGCTCTACACACCAAGTTGATCTCACTGAAGATTACGTGAAGAAAACCTTACTGATTATGTGATTTGGGCAGAGACAGCAGTAACTTCACTGAAGACAGCATGTGAAACTATCAGTGACATCCTACTCATGCCAAAGGCACTGGAAAGCCTTCCCCTAGAATATAAGACTCTGGTGTGACTCAAAGAAACACCAATGACTTAGTGGATTTAAGAGCAAACCAATAAGACTTTGGTGTGACTCAAAGAAACACCAACGACTCAGTGGATTTAAGAGCACACTAATAAGACTCTGGTGCGACTCAAAGAAACACCAATGACTCAATGGATTTAAGAGCACACCAAGATATTTAGGAGAAACAGACATCAACCACAACGAACATCTGAGGAATAGTGTCATGAATGCCAGGTCCAAGGATTCAAGTATTGGGCCCAAATGTTTTTCAAGTGGTAAGGTAGGTCAAAAAGTCAGTGTAAAAGCAAAGATAAGCCAGAGCCTAATAGACCCCAATGGCAACAGTCCTGGTAGTGTGATTATCACAGTGAAAAGAAAAAAAACTAATCAACAAAGACTTTGTCCCATGGAAAAAAAATCTTGTATTTTTGAATGCCGAATCCAAATATGTTTTCAGAATGTGTATCCAAATTTTTTTGTTCCAGCATACTCGCATATCATCACACACAGCATATACAATGTACCAGTGCTCTGCAGAGCATTTGAAACGGTGACAAATTTGGCTATTTTCATCATTTGTCAAGTGCAACTGCTGCTTTTTGAAAGCACAAGCATAGATACACGAGTCACCAGAGTCCTGCAGAAACAAGACTGGAAATGCTGGGACATTTATACAGTGCCCACTCCTGAGTAGAAAGTTCTCTCAGCTGCAGGCTAAATCTCAATGTGTATACAAAGTCTTTTCCATTCTGTGGGCAGATTGTGCTTTTGTGTATTCATGTGTTGTGCCAAGACCTCATCGACAATTATAATGCCAAGAAACTATGTACATAGTCTGAATTCTTTCTGCTATATCTGCAGTGAACTGACATTCATATCACCAAAATATACTTTTACTCCATTAAAAAATGCTACGAACATTGCTTGTAAAGTGGGTGACAAGGATAAAAGTTGGGCCCCCAAATTTGTTGTGACGTGTCAGGCTTCTCAACATGGGCAAAAGGTTCACGCCATATGCCTTTTGCCATTCCAATGGTTTGGAGAGAACCCAAAAATCACACTTGGGACTACTACTACTGCCTCACAAATATGAATGGTATAACATCAAAATCCAGGCACTGTTAAATATCCTAATTTTACCATATGCTATGAGGCCAGTGCCTAACATTCAGGAATTACCTGTGCCTGAGCACGTCTAAAATCATTGCTTTATACACTAAGTTGACCTCACTGAAGATGACCAATGAAGAAAACATTACTGATTATGCGATTTGGGCAGACAGCAGTAACTTCACTTAAGACAGTAGATGAAATTATCATTGACATCCTACTCATGCCAAAGGCATTGGAAAGCCTACCCCTAGAATATAAGACTGTTGTGACTCAAAGAAACACCAATAACTTAGTGGATTTAAGATTGCACCTAGAAATTTAGAAAAGACGAATCAACAGCCACAAAGCACAGCTGAGTAATAGTGTCATGAATGCCAGGTCAAAGGATTCAAGTATTAGGCCCAAATGTTTTTCATGTGGAAAGGTAGGTCATAAAAAGTCGGTGTAAAAGGAATGATAAGCCAGAGCCTAATAGACCCCAATGGAAACAGTCCTGGTGGTGTGATTATCACGCATCA
>JAUUDZ010249427.1:4253-17107 GCA_032361705.1 Panulirus versicolor | reverse complement strand
CAAACCATTTCAATACACCCTCTTCTGCTCTTTCAACCACACTCTTTTTATTACCACACATCTCTCTTACCCTTTCACTAGTTTCCCTAATTCCTCCAACTATGTATATCTCTGACTATTTGTTTTCCTTCTATGAAGCACTGTTTTTTTACATCCACAAGCTAAAATCCTCAATGCTGGAGATAACAATATACATCACAAGGAAAGGTTAAGCTGTGCACTGGATAATTACAGTGGAACCCAGGCCCTTCTTTTTCCTTCCTTAATGATCTACACTTCAAGTTTCTAACTGTCATGACCCCCCCTCTCTACATACTTGTCCTTTTGTTTTTTCAACTTCTGAATATATCCACCATATATACAACACTTCTGCTCCCTTTTGGTCATTTGATCACAATCTCATTTTTTGTTACATGATGTGGTCTAAGCAGTTTGGTCGTGGACGGTAATCTCCGGTTCTGGTACATTTTACATGATGTTAACTTATGAAAGTATGGAAAGCAATAAGGTATACAGAAAAAGTGAGCATAAAAATCTTTATTTTTACAAATGAGCCTTCCAGGCTTCTACACTGTTCAAGGATGATGAATTGGTACTAGAATTTCTCTTTTAGATAAAACTTTATCTAATACCATTCTGGGTCCAGAACAAAAACTTTTCTCTTTTTCTATGTCATTACAAGAGTAGACCAATTAAAATACATTAGTGGTTTGGTGTAATGGTGAGTAAGCATGATAATATCTTGATAAAGATAAGACATTGGAGCTTGGTAGAAATAAATAAAGATGAGTCACCATCCTAGGAAGGGAAAGTGAGGAAATATATCAGAAAGGGAACCCAAGAAGTTGTGAGTTGGATGGGGCAAATTTGGGAGGTATGTCAGGCTAATGCAGCTTGGAGTATTTTCTGCCATGACCACTTACCTTGAAGGAGATTCTTGGATGCAGATAGATAATTAATGCATTCCTTTTTAGTCTCTTGGCTCTATGATGGTGTAAATCAAGACATGTATGATTTAAACATAAAAATTTGACTGTAATTTGTATCCATTTCTCTGATGCCCATTCCCTCCAGGAACTCACATCAAGGGGGTGGCTATGGCAAAAGTCTCCATAAAATAACTGTTAAGTGTAATAAAAATTATGAAAAGCAATCTTCCCAATTTTATTACTGTCCACAACTAAAAGTGAATTTTTCGGTACAATGAAAACTAATATTAGAGAAAAGTATTTCATTGTACTAAATATGTCTGCAAAACCATTAAATCTTTCTTTAAAACATGTATTCTAAACGTAGCTGAAAAATATAAAATGAACATTTGTTCACTTGTCTCATCTATCAACATGGTAAAATTTGTACTGCTTAGTCTGTAATGGCCTTTTATGGACTCCCGTGAGAACCTGTTGTCTTAATGTAGTGTTCTCTGAACACAAAGTTTTGCCATGACCACTTGGAACACACTGACTTTTAAATGGCAGAATGCTATCCTGTTCAATTCTCAGAGGCTTATATGACACTCTTGCAACTTTCATATGATGTCCACTTGAATCTACCTCAGATAATGCAGGGCTGGTACTGTGGATACACTTGTATCTGCCATGGATTTTTTTGGTACTAGATTGGTATGCAACTGTAAATTTGATAACGTATTATTTTTCTTAGGAGAATGTTTCACATCTTCATTGGATAATGCAATACGTAACAAGGAAACAGAGTTATTTGCCATGTTTTTCAGAGGAATACAGGTATTTTTGGGTATAGAGTTTGTACAATTATCAGAAAGTAAATCATTCTTCTGGGGTAAGGTGTGCATGACACTACATGAATCTGGCACTTTTTGCAGTGATATTTTGTCTTTATATCCATAATTAGAAGCCATATGTGTGCATTGCCTTGCACTGTCCACGAACTTTTTAGTAACACCTATACTCTGACGAGTTACAGGGTCCTTGGAACCATTAACAACAGGTACTGTCTGTGGTGTGAGATCCATACTGCCACTTGGGACAGTAATATTCTGCAAAGGATTACAAATCTCATTTGTTACCACTGTAGTCTGCATTGGCATAAAATTAACCTTCCCACCTGGCAAGCACATCTTTTGTGCAGGATTGCAATATAAATGCGAATTTGGTGGAACAGTGTTTTGACTAGGGGTACTATTCATGCAGGTACTAGAAACTGTTATACATGGCATAGGAATGTTGCTCGTGGAATCATTAGAAACAGCAATGTTTCCCTGAGGAATGGTATTAGTATGGCAATTGGGAACTTCAAAACACTTCTTGGTTAAAGTGTCAGTGCCAGCAATGGAAACTGCTTTGTTCTGGGGTAAGGTGTGTGCAGTACCATTACAAACAGTCATGTTCTGCAATGACACATTGCATGGACATCCACAGTTTGTAATCATATGCATACTGTTTCCTACAGAATGCATACAGCTTTTAGAAAAAGCCATGCCTTGGTGAGGTGCACTGTGCAAGCAACCATTACAACTGGGTACAGTTTGTGGTCTGGATTTCATGCAATTATTAGAAACAACCATGCTTTGAGGAAGTCTTGTGTCCATGCAGCCATTAGAAGTAGGCATGTGTGGCATATTATGATATTCATTTCGTAGAGGTTTATTGTCCATGCACCTACTACAAGCACCAATGTTTTGCAGTGATACAGAATCCATGCATCCCTGAGATGTAGGCTTATGTGAAGTATGTGTGAGATTGTTAGATGTGTTTTGCAGCAGTGTGGCATTAATTCCTTCACAAGACATGGTTGAAATATGACCATTGTTTTGCATACAATGCTGTTGAGATACTGGAGTGTATGTCTGCAAATACTGTAAGGGAACTTGAGGACTGTGATTACAGTTCATTAAATTGCCTGAGGGAACATTCTGCTGTGGTGAAGCAGCAATACATTCCTTAGTAGGCACTATAAACCCATTTTGTGTAGGCATAATATATGCAAGCAACTTTTTTCCTTTATCAGATGAGTAATTATCTAGTCCAAATCTCACGTGTTCAGATGTAACAAGATTCTCATTAATGGGTTTCTTTTCATGCTTCTCTGCTGGGTAAAGTTCATACTTATCAGAAAATATAACAGTGCCATTAGACATTGAAGGATTTGTTTCTGATATCTGCTGACAGTCTGAATTACTAGCCGTAACGAACATGTGATTCATTTTATGAATTGAACTCAAGTTAGCTGCAGATACATCATTATTAGCTCTATCTAAATCATTTTGATTCTGTAAAACAATATCTTTGTTCAAATTACGTAATAAAAAGCTGCTTTCTGTACCTGATTCAGAATATTTCATTGGTTGCATGCCTGCTTTAATCTCTGAATTACCTCCTGTGAATTCTTTATCATTTTCAATATTATTACCATTTCTTTCTAATTTGATGCAAGACATGGTATTCTGACAACTATTTCTTTCATTAATATGTACCAATTTTTCCTCTGTATGGCTGCCATTCCTGATTTGTGTGACAACTGGTGGAGTACCATTGTTATGACAGAGCACCAATTTTCTTTTATTAGAGATATTGGACACTGCTAATGAATTTTCAGGAATGTCCTTTCTCATGAAACATTTGCAAATATTATCAGAATGATCCTGCTTTTGATTGCTTTGTAGATCACCAACATTATGTGCATGATTAATGAAGGCTGATTTGATATCAGAAACTTCATTAACGTGTGTCTTAGTCCCTGCCTTCTTGCATTTTTCTTGCATTTTTCTTTGATTTACAGTTCTTATCCCCCCATTTTTTCTGCACTGCCTCATTATCTCACATGATTTACTGACACCTGATGCATGACCAGTTGCATTTCCTTGCAAACCATTTAGCTGCACAGGGATTACTGACATACGTTTTTCATCAGGTCTTTGATTTGTAGATTTTGTACTACTTACACCCAAACCACATCTACATGAGCCTATGCTAGGTACTAAATTTAAGGAGCAATGTTTGTTTGCTATTTTGAAATGGGGCTGAGGTTCTACATACAACTTTGCACTTCTTGCACAGTTCACAGAAGGTAATATTTTAGCTTTACAATTTTCAGCATGTTGTTGCATTTCACTTCTTTCAGAATCTAAACACACAAAAGGTTTACTTTCTGGAAGAAGCTCTGGATGTCTTTGGTCGCTTCTCTGATTTTCTAATGTTTTACATGGGTTGATTTCAAATTCATTCTTAGCAAAATCAGATATAAATGTGGTGTGTGATTCAGTATCATTCCTACAGTTACTAATTATTTCTACATCAACATCCATATCTTCCAAATCCATATGTGATATCATACTACCAGTGTTTTTTTCAGAAACAGACAAATTCACTGAGTCTTCATTTACCAAGTCAATGCAATGCTGCAAACGTGAAAATATTTCATCATAATCACTCTTAGCATTTACAGTTTTTTTTAGTGGCTGTACACAGTTTTTGTTTAATGAGGAAATGTTGATCCACTCTTCATACCCCGTTACCTCCCCTGCTTCATTAACAATGTCCACATCATCTGAAATAAGGAATTTATTCATTAATGCAATGACAATATCCTTTGAAATTTCAAAAGTCTAACATACAAAAATTGTACATTAGACTGTACCACATTCTTTATGAAAAAAATTTAGAGTAAAAGAAACTCGAGGCACTTGCATTGGTTAACAGCCTGTACAAGTTAAGTAAGGGGAAAGTGTATAATGAGCTCTTTCATATGTAAATGCACAACAGAATTCTCATCAAAGGGGTTAATATGGCAATGCCTGAGCATGGAATCTCCCCCTTTCACAATAAAACATTTTCTTTTATGTATAATTCATATGTACCAGCCTATTCTAGGAGCATCATGTGCTCTACAGATACAAAAGTAAGTACATGCTTTGGTTGATATGAATTCTTAGGAAAAGTTTTCAATGTATATGATGATCAATGTCAGTTTCAGTAACAGTCTTAGATGTATGTTCTCAAATTTCCTTTCTCCACTCAAATCATGTTCTGTTATTTAGTCTATGTCTTTTTCATTTCATTTCATACCACCAAGTTTCTGTAATGAAAAGTTTCTTACCAAAGTGTGCATTCAACCTATCATTCTTTTGATAGGTAAAATATCCCTCATTCTCAAGAAAAAATTTGGTTTTCAGAAATACATTAATACAACATCTGTCACAGAAAAAAGAACGTACCAGTTCCCATGTCATTGCTGGTATCAAAAAATGAAGTAACCCAGAAACCATCATCAGGAAACACACTGGAAGGTATTTCTTCATTGCTGGAGATGGGTACCTTGCTTGTGTAACTAATGTTCTTGCAAAGCCCCCTTCGTCGTGGACGAGTAACTGCCTAAGGAGTAAAACTTATTTATTGCTGACCACTGTCAATTATCAAAGAAAAAAAACAGTTCACTGACCTTTCTCCAACAAGCCCTTTCCTGTTATACTACATGGTGAATCAAACATACAGCATTCTTTGTTTAACTGAAAACATGGTAGTGTCAAGAACAGAGGAATGACCCTTAGAGGGAAAATCTTCACTTGGCCCCTTCTCTGTTCCTTCTTTTGGAAAGGTAAAGCAGCAGGGAAGAGTTTCCAGCTCCCCACTCCTATCCCTTCTAGTCATCTTCTACAACATGCAGGGAATACGTGAGAAGTATTCTATCTCCCCTATCCTTAGGAAAAGTGAAATGGGCCAAGTGAGGATTCATCCTCTTGGGCTCAGCCATCTGTTCTTAAAGCTACCTTGCTAATGTGGGAAATGGCAAATATGTATGAAAAAAAAAAGGCCACATTTGTTCGCACTAAGTCTCTAGCTGTCTATGTGTAATGCTTCAAAACCACAGCTCCCTTTCCACATCCAGGCCCCACAAAACTTTCACTGGTTTACCCCAGATGCTTCATATGCCCTGGTTCAATCAACTGACAGCACGTTGACCCTGGTATACCACATCGTTCCAGTTCACCCTGCATGCCTTTCATCCTCCTGTATGTTCAGGCCCCGATTGCTCAAAATCTGTTTCACTCCATCCTTCTTCCCTCCACCTCTGACACATATATCCTCTTTGTCAATCCTTCCTCACTCATTCTCTCCATATGTCCAAACCATTTCAATACACCCTCTTCTGCTCTCTCAACCATACTCTTTTTATTTTCACACATCTCTCTTACTCTTACATTGCTTAATCGATCAAACCACCTCCTATCACATATTGTCCTCAAGCATTTCCTTTCCAACACATCTAACCTCTTCCATACAGCCCTATATATAGCTCATGCCTCACAACCATAACATTGTTGGAAGGGCTATTCCTTCAAACATCCCCATTTTTGCTCTCCAAGACAACATTCTTCATCACTCCCAGAACCTTCACCCCCTCCCCCACCCTGCAACTCACTTCTGCTTCCATGGTTCCAACTGCTGCTAATCCACTCCCAGATATCTAAAATACTTCGCTTCCTCCAATTTTTCTCCATTCAAACTTACATCCCAATCAAACTGTCCTTCAACCCTAATGTGAATAAGAGCAAAGTTATTAACTTTGCTCTTATTCACATTTACTCTAAACTTTCTCCTTTTTCACACTTTTCCAAACTCAGTCACCAACCTCTGCAGTTTCTCACACGAATCAGTCACTTGAGCTGTATCATTGGTGAACAACAACTGACTCACTTCTCATTCTCTCCACCTCTGTCACATATACCCTCTCATTCACAACTGACTGCATACTCGCCCCTCTCTCCAAAACTCTTGCATTTACCTCCCTAACCACCCCATCCATCAACAAATTAAACCACCATGGGGATATCACACACCCCTGCAACAAACTGACATTCACTAGGAACCAATCACTCCCCTCTCTTCCTACTCGTACACATGCCTTACATCCCTGCCTTCATCCATTCTTGGCACTACCCCACCCCACAGGAAACAACTTCGCTACCCCTTGCTTCAGCAAGGTAGTGCCAGGAAAACAGACAAAAAGGCCACATTCATTCACACTCAGTCTCTAGCTGTCTTATGTAATGCACCGAAACCACAAGTCCCTATCTACATCCAGGCCCCACACACTTTTCCATAGTTTACCCCAGACGTTTAACATGCTTTGGTTCAGTCCACTGACAGCATGTAGACCCCGGTATATCACATCGTTCCAATTCTCTCTTTTCCTTGTAAGCCTCTGCAAATCTTAATATGGCTTCTTACTAGTGTGAAGAACTGTGTGCCATACTAAGCTTATTCTCTGAATAGACTCTAGCAATTTGAACATTAATTCCTTAACTCTTCAGTTTGCTTTCCTTTCCACTCTATAAATTGCACTTTCATTTAATAACGAAAACAAAATCTTTTCATAAGAATATGTGGCTTACTATCATCACTTAGATAACACATAAAAGCTATGTAGATGTTTAAGTGCAACATGCTAAAAGTGCAGAGAAGGCCTGAGTGCCAAGTGAGTTGCCACTATGCATATCATACTGTTTGTTTTCCCTTCACTACAAAATTGTTCTATGATTACTAACATGGTTTATCTGATACAATGAATCTTTTCTTGTTATAATTAATCTGAACCAATGACTTTTTTTCATTACATCAGAATTATAAGTGTAAAATTACCAGCTCTCTCAATCAGATTCAATGTTGTCATGTCAGGTGGCACAAGCAACACTGCCAACACTTGTGCCAGAAACATCTTTTCCTGCCTTAATGTGGTCAACTTTCAGTGTCAGAAGATCAAGTGTTCATAAAATCACTCTCTGCATGATCCAGAAACATATCTTTGTCAAGTAATTCAGGCTCATCATCTGCTGAATCTTCTAAATCTAGCTAAAACCTGGTCCATTTCCTTTTTAGGAAACCCATGGGATCTTTTGTTATAATCACTCTGAATCAATGATAGTTTTTTTATAACCGCAGAATCATGTCAGTAAAATTACCTGCTGCACCAGTTGGATGCACCGTTGTCATGGTCAAACAAGCACCGGCAACAATGCCTTCACTTGTGCTTGAAACACCTTTTACAGCCTCTTCTTGGTCAACTTTCAATGTTAGAAGAGTCAGTGTTCATAAAATTATCATGAAAATCCGACAACAATCATTGTCAAACAAGTAAAATGTATTGGCATGGCTGACTTTGGGTAGAAATTTTCACCCAGTGCCAACCCAGCAACCACTCAGATTTAGTGGGTAGCCTTGAAATGAAGGCATGAAACCTAATCCGTATATAAACTTGTTGATGAACCACCCAGCTTGCATAATCATACGTCTGAAAGAGTTAAGGGGTTCATATGGCTTCTCTCTTACATGAACATTTATGTGGTTCTCTAAAGTACTCCTTTAGAATGTCTGGCCCTGTGAACATTTATGTGGCTTCTCTCCTATATGAACAGCTGTACACTGCATTGGTTTTTCTCCTGTATGAATGATCACATGGCTCACTGAAGTAACTCTCTAAGAGAAGGATTTCTGACTTTGAAAACATATATGCAACTCGTCTCGTATTCACTTATTTGAACTAAATGTTGGGGGAGTTTTACACTCATGTGGCCCCATCTATTCATTATTCTTACTATCATATTACTACTTAAATTCATGCATTCTGCCTGCATCAATCATAAAACCATTCCATTAATCCTCCTCTCTTACTATCAAAGTACTTTTTTATCTTTTTAATTAGTTTCTTGATGAATTTCATGCTGTCCTACAGTTATCCCATCCCTACCCTTTCAAAGAACTGTTCACTGTCTACGTCATCAATCTGGTTTATAACCTTAATGGTAGAAATAGTCACTTCTCACTTTTCTCTCTTTCAAGGAGGTCAAATTCAACTTTTAGTCTTTCCCTACAACTCACATCTTTTAATTTTCATACCATCTTTCTTGCCCTTCTCGAGACTTTCCCTATTACCTCTTTGTGTTTCTTTCAGTGAAGTTACCAAAACATATTCATGTTCTGGACTTCTGCTGATTAAGAACAACTTCTAAACATTTCCTTACGCAAGTTCATGAAAACTATTCTAATAATTGCCAGATGACAGTTTGTCTCCTTAATGAGGGTAGAGAGATTTTGAGCAGGAGACATCAAAGTTGGGAGCCTCAAGATTCATCAGGTATGCAGCAGGAGTCTTGGTGCTACAAAAGGCACAAACTCCACCCTTGGAGAGGAAATAATGATGGATATTAAACAGTATCTGCCAAAAAAAACACTGTCGGCTCCCCATGCACTTTCAAAGGCAATATCAAACTTACATTACTCTGTCACCTCTCCTTTGGCCTTGATTACCATCTGCAGACATCTGGACATGGAATTGGCAAGGTTCCTGAAGTAATCTAAGTCCATGTTTTTGGTCCATAAGGTTGTGATCTCCTGGATAAGGAAAGGCACTGATGAGGTATAGCAAGGAGAATCCACCTGATCATGTGTTCTGAATGCCCCATTATGCCTAGAAATCTCGAAGTGCACAAACATTTTCTTGCTTCCTGGCAAGAATTTGGGCTTTCTCCTTTTTAGAAAGGTAAGAGCCAACCATCTTGAATCAAAAGTGGAAGAAATACAGCACCCAGTAGTGAGATTCCAAAAATGAGGTGGCAAACTGTAAGAGTAAAAAAGAACATCGTTCCTCAAGATAGCATTAGGTACACACTGAGACAGGGTATCTGGTGCCCATACTGTTAGAAACATTAGTTTCAGCAACCAGATGTTTAATGATTTCACCCTGAGAGTGTCATGTTGCCCCCATAATAAAATTTAGCCTGTAATGCCTCTGAAAGTATATGAAGAGTGGACAAGGCTTTTTGCAGATACTGTAGTTGTAGATCTGACAATGCAATGTTGAAGCAGCCTTGGACAGCTAGATTTCAGAGAAGATAGGGGTGTACCAGAGAGGGTGAATGTGTTGGAAATGAAATGTTAGAGGACAATATGTGGCGTGAGGTAGTTTGATCAAGTGAGTAATGAAAGAGTAAGAGAGATGTGTGGTAATAAAAAGAGTGTGGTTGGGAGAGCAGAAGAGGTTGTGTTGAAATGGTTTGGACGTATGGAAAAAGAATGAGTGAGGAAAAGTTGACAAAAAGGATATATGTGTTTGAGGTGGGGGGAACAAAGAGAAGCAAGAGACCAAAGCAGAGGTGGAAGGATGAAGTGAAAAAGATTTTAAGCAATCAGGGCCTGAACATGCAGGAGGATGAGAAGCATGCAAGAAACGATGAATTGAAACAATGGGGTATACTGGGGTTGATGTGCTGTCAATGGACTGAACCAGGGCATGTGAAACATCTGGGGTAAATCATGGAAAGGTCTGTGGGGCCTGGATCCATGTGGAAAGAAAGTTGTGGTTTCCATGCATTACACACAACAGCTAAAGACTGCGTGTACAAATGTAGCCTTTTCAGTCTGTTTTCTAAGTGCTACGTCATTGATGCAGGGAGTGGTGATGCTGTTTCTTGTAGATCAGGGTGGAACCTTGAATATAAAAAGGCAAGTGAGTATGAATACGTACATGTGTATATACGTATATAGCTGTGTGTGTGTGTGTATGTATACGTATGTATGTGTATATGTATATGTATGAGTATGAGTATGTATGTATGTGTGTATATGGGTGGATGGGTTTCCTGGCACTACCTCAATGGTGCAGGAAGCAGCGGTCAAATATAATAAATAAATTGTATATAAATATATATGACTTTGTAATTCGAACACTCACGTCTCTCCTCCTTGTCTATATACTATAGCACTACACATTTATTCCACCAATTCTCAGGCACCTCAACATGATCCAGTCAACAACACAGTCACCTACCTTCTGATATATTCAACAGCAGTAACATTCATCCCAGCTGTCTTACCACATTTTGTGTTACACAAGGCTTTCACCACTGTCAGTCACACCATTCTCTATGGCTCTTTCTCTTCGCATATCACCCCAACCCAAACACCCTTACATATGCCACCCTACCATTAAATGATTATTGTGTGGCCATTGGTAACTCAAGGTTGGGCCATTTAGATACCTGCTTCTTTCCCTACACGTCAAAGCTTTGGAACTTTTTACCTTCTCATGTTTTTCCCAATAACTATGACCTGGTACATTTCAAAAGATAGGTCTATCACTTCCTCCTAAATTCATAAATACTTTACCTTGTCTTTTCTTTTTATGTTTCATAATTCTCTCTATATTTCAATTAATGCCTGGCCTTGATATGGACTTTTGTCTGTGACTCGGGAAAAAAAAATATTGCCTATATCTGATGCCCATGCCCTTCAGCAACTCCCTCAAGGGGGTTGCCATGGCAAAAGAGTCTATGTAAGTGGTGAACCCCTGTGCTACTTCTTAGCCTTTTAGTGCCTCACCCTTAATAGGCCACTGGCAGAGGGTAATTCCAAAGCAGTGTTTCCAGAGGATCCTACCTAATGTTACTAACGACTACTTCTACCTAATGTTCCAATCTACTACTTATACCTAATGCTCCAACCAACTTCTTTTACTTCATATTCATCTAATGTTCCTACCTACTTCAATTTTTTGCTCCTACCATTTTGCCAAAATGGTAGTGCTCACCATGCTCACTCGCCACAGGAAAATCTAGTAACGAATAATGAGCTGTGTGAGTCAAGTGTTGTTGAGATTGCATGTTTGTGGACAGAATGCCAGCAGTCCACACATGGGTGAGGCAGAAAGAAAAGACAGTTATCTGGGTCGAAGGAGTGCAATTTGACAACCACTAAAATGTTGACTCACTACACACCCTCCCAATACCCACTGGTAGTAACAGTAATATACCTCCCTGGTCGGGGGCTGCCATCCAACTACAAACTACAATATCATAAATTCCCAATCACCAGTCCTTTTTCAGCACAAAATTCCACAAGATGCTCACAGTTTCTATCAACCTTACAGAGTATCCTACATCTCCCAATTATACCCTCAACTGCTATATTTTACCCACTTTCGCATTTACATTACCCATCCATAATATTTGATCTCTCACATCAAAACTGTTGACACATTCATCCTAAAACACTCACCTCTCTTTATTGATCTTCTAGTGGCCAGGTGCACAAGCAATAATAATTACCCACCTCTTGCAATTTGCTTTCATTTTTACCTGGATCAGTCTGGTGCTCACTTCATTAACACTTTTTCCCACAACTCCTCCTTCAGTAGAAGCACTACCCCTTCCAAAGCTCTCAACCACACACAAACCCCTGGCTTTACCCTTAAGACATTCCCACACCATTCTTCCTCCTTACCCATGAGTTCTGTTTCACTCATAGATAGAGCATCCAGGTTCCTTTTCTCAAACATACTATCTATTTCTCATTTCTTTTCATCTTGGTTACATTCACACATTTTCAAAAAATCCAGCTTAAACCTTCAAGGAAGATGGGCACTCTTTGCTTGGCTCCACCTTCTGTTCCATCTTTTGGAAACTGCAATTCATGAAGGGGTCAGTTTCCAGCCCCCACTCCCATCCCTCTTAGTCACCTTACAAATCATGCTGGGAATATGTGGAAAGTATTCATTCTTCACTATCATGATGAATATACAATTAACTGGGAAGTATTCTGAGAAACAGTATTCTCTGCACATTTGCACATTTTAGGTATGTGTTTGAGTGCTCTGATTCCAGTAATTCTTTTTTGTCTGGAAATATATCTGTCTCTAGCAGTCAAGCTTGTGGACAACCTAGTATATCCTTGATTGGGAAGACTATGGTGTAAAAATCTCATTCATAACAAAGCACCTAATTCTAATGGTAGGTAATCAAACCATTTCAGGAAAAGAATACACAATAAACAATGCTATATTTTGTTTACTCATTTTCCCTCACCATCATCACATACATAACC